>JARJLU010013219.1:0-74726 GCA_030272975.1 Sparidentex hasta | reverse complement strand
GAAGGGGGGGCAGTTCTGGGAGAGAGTTCAGCATCCTGGTGGCCTGGTGCATGAAGCTGTCCCTCAGTCTGCTGGTTCTCGCCCGGAGGCTCCTCACCCTCCTCCCGGATGGCAGGAGACTGAAGAGATGGTGGTTGGGGTGGGTGGGGTCGCCCGCAATGCTGAGTGCTTTGCGGGCTAGGCGTGTTTTGTAAATGTCCTGGAGGGAGGGGAGGGGGGTACCGATGATCCTCTCAGCTGCTCTCACTATGCGCTGCAGGGTCTTCTTGCAGGATGCAGTGCAGCTGCCGTACCACACAGTGATGCAGATATCAAGGATATCACAGATATCAAGGATATCAAGGATATCACTGATATCACAGATATCAAGGATATCTCGGATACACAGATATCACAGATATCAAGGATATCACAGATATCAAGGATATCACAGATATCACAGATATCAAGGATATCAAGGATATCACAGATATCAAGGATATCACAGATATCAAGGATATCTCGGATATCACTGATATCACAGATATCAAGGATATCAAGGATATCACAGATATCAAGGATATCTCGGATATCACAGATATCACAGATATCAAGGATATCACAGATATCACAGATATCAAGGATATCACAGATATCACAGATATCAAGGATATCAAGGATATCAAGGATATCACTGATATCACAGATATCAAGGATATCTCGGATATCACTGATATCACAGATATCAAGGATATCTCGGATATCACAGATATCAAGGATATCAAGGATATCACTGATATCACAGATATCAAGGATATCTCGGATACACAGATATCACAGATATCAAGGATATCACAGATATCACAGATATCAAGGATATCAAGGATATCACAGATATCACAGATATCAAGGATATCGCAGATATCACAGATATCAAGGATATCACAGATATCAAGGATATCACAGATATCACTGATATCACAGATATCAAGGATATCACAGATATCAAGGATATCACAGATATCACTGATATCACAGATATCAAGGATATCTCGGATATCACTGATATCACAGATATCAAGGATATCACAGATATCACAGATATCAAGGATATCAAAGATATCACAGATATCACTGATATCACGGATATCACGGATATCGCTGATATCACAGATATCATGGATATCACTGATATCAAGGACACCACTAGTACTGCTGGGGGGGACCAAAGTAATGACAATAACTATTACAATAATAATTCTGGGCATATCTTAGCCACTTAATCATCTATCTATCTATCTATCTATCTATCTATCTATCTATCTATCTATCTATCTATCTCAGCTCTGAATATTTTACTACCTACAAGTGGAGATAAAATTGATATTGATTTGTAAGTAATATAATGTATATAATAAACATGAATAAACAAAAAATACTTAAGAAACATAAACAAATAAATGACCTAATTAATAAGCCTTTTAATATTAGAAATGCATTCAGTTAATTTTCATTTTATAATAATACAAAACAAGTTGACACATCTTCCGAAATGACTGCTGCTAAACACTCTGGTATTCAGAGCGGCCCCTTTAAGGCCTCAAGCACACAGTTTGAACATTCACCAATCAAAATCCATGTCCCACCTTCCTCATTTTCATGCAGTCCACTAGTACTACTAGTGGCGGCATCTTGCAACTTACATGTACACAAGTAATGGCTAGAATGTCCACTAGTAACACTAGTGAGGCTATTATGATTTTACTAGTACTACTAGTAAAAGCCAAACTGCCCACTAGTGGTACTAGTACGGCATTTGTGACCTTACTAGTACTACTAGTGTGGGCCAGAATGTCTACTAGTACTACTAGTAACAGCCAAAATGTCTACTAGTAGCACTAGTGAGACATTCATGATCTTACTAGTATTACTAGCAGAGGGCATCATGTCTGCTAGTACTACTAGTGACAGCCAAAATGTCTACTAGTAGCACTAGTAAGGGCCAAGATGTGAACTAGTAGCACTAGTAAGTGGCAAAATATCCGCTGGTAGCACTAGTGGGGGGATTTTGCACCTTACTAGTAGTACTAGTAGCATAGAAAATGCTCACTAGTGTTACTAGGATGCAATTGCACACTACTAGTGCATGACTTCATGCGACTTACAAGACATTTCTGTAACATGTAAGACATTTCTGCGCACTAGTAGGACAAATGTGGCATACTAGTAGGACAACTACGTCTTACTAGTGAAGCAAAACTGTGCACTAGTTGACAACTGTGCGTTACTAGTACTACTAGTGACACTATAAAATTCTACTAGTTAACATCAAGTGCCTCACGAGTAGTACTAGTAGCGCACAGTTGTCAACTAGTGCACAGTTTTGCCTCACTAGTAAGATGTAGTTGTCCTACTAGGATGCCAAAGTTGTCCTACTCGTGCACCGAAATGTCTTACTTGTAACAGAAATGTCTCACAAGTTGCATTAAGTCATGCACTAGTAGTGTACAATTGCATACTAGTAGCGCGCTAGTTGCGCACTAGTAGTGTATTGTGTCATACTAGTACAGCCAAACTCCTTACATGTGAGGTTCAGAGGCTCACTAGTAAGACAAACTTTCTTCCACTAGTTACACTAGTAAGAAAGAATTATCTGTCACTAGCAACACTTGTGAGCATTTTTGATGTTACTAGTACTACTAGTAAGGTGCAAAAGTCCCCCACTAGTGCTACTAGTGGATATTTTGCCACTTACTAGTGCTACTAGTATACATTTTGGCCCTTACTAGTGCTACTAGTAGACATTTTGGCTGTTACTAGCAGTACTAGTAGACATGTTGCCCTCTACTAGCAGTAGTAGTAAGATAATAAATGTCTCACTAGTGCTACTAGTAGACATTTTGCCTGTTACTAGTAGTACTAGTAGACATTATGGCCCACACTAGTTGTACTAGTAAGGTCACAAATACTGTACTAGTACTACTAGTGGACAGTTTGGTAGTTAACATGTAAGCTGCGCCATGAATCCACTAGTGTCACTAGTTGCATTTCGTCAGGCAAACATGTAGTACTAGTGCGCAAAATGCAAATGAAGCAGGTGGGATAATGACAAAATCCTGAGTCTTGATTTGTCGGCACTACTTATTTTGAATTAGAGAGCCAATAGGAAGCCTCAATGCATGCTTATTTCCCACCTTTCCATTAGCATCTTGTGCAACTAGTGTTACTAGTAAGCATTTTGGCTTCTACTAGTTCAACTAGTGAGCATTTTCCCCTTACTAGTAGTACTAGTGTGGTCCAAAATATCCCAACTAGTGCTACTAGTGGTTGCTGTGGCTCTTACTAGTAGTACTAGTAGACAATTTGGGACTTACTAGTAGTACTAGTGAGGTAAAAAACACCTTACTAGTAGTACTAGTAGGCCCATTGGACCTCACTAGTGGTACTAGTGATGCCAAAAGAGACGTACTAGTATTACTAGTAGACATTTTGACCCTTACTAGTAGTACTAGTGAGATCAAAAACATCTTACTAGTGCAACTAGTGGACATTTTGGCTCTTATTAGTGCTACTAGTGGGCATTCTTGCTGTTACTAGTAGTACTAGTAAGGTAGAATATACCTTACTAGTACTACTAGTGGACATTTTTGTACTTACTAGTAGTACTAGTGAGGTAAAAAATGCCTTACTAATGCTACTAGTGGGCATTTTGGTGCTACTAGTAGGGTCCAAAAGGCTACTAGTGAGTGACACATGCCTTCTAGTAGGGCCTAGTTGTGTTACTAGTGCAGCACAGTAGTTTACTAGTAGGGTTTGATTGCGCACTAGTAGGCCAAAAGTGGCACTAGTAGTGGAAAAAACGTTACTGGTAAGACACAGTCGTTCTACTAGTGCGCCCTAGTAGTTCTACTAGTGCGCCAAATTGTCTTACTAGTGAGGACAAAAAGCTTACTAGTACATGAACCTTAAGTCTGATATCAAGGATATTGAATAAATGCTCAAACGGCTTTCCATACAGTCCTCAAAGAGAGGTTCGGGTTCCTCCATCTCGTCCAGTGACTCTCCTGTATTATCTTCGTAGTCTTCGGCCTTCTTGCTCTTCCTTCCTCTCATGGTGACGGTCTGATTAGAAATGATTTGTATGTGTAAGTCAGACCACCTCAAATGTTTTAACATTCTAGAATTCATGACATCATCGGGGCTTTGATATGTCTTCTCTGATCTCATGCTTGGGTGTTCTTCATTCTGTTGCTATAGCAACAATGACACTGTTTGTTGTGGTTTACTATAATCTGATGGTGGTTTTTCTCTGTTATGTCAAAGTGTAAACATTTACATTTTGTATTCATGACACACACACACACACACACACACACACACAGATTTTATTTCTCCTTGTAATAAGCAAACTATCCAGGCTGATCCCAATTTTGCCACAGAGTTATAATGTCAAGCACTTTCAAGTGAGGTTTTAAGGAGATAACATTGTACAATCAAACACAGATATTTAGAAATATATGGTTTTAATATGACAAACTCATCATAGGTAACAAATTATAAAAGTGCAACAGAGAAACCAGACAGTCAAAAGTATATTCAAGAAAATATTCTGAATAAAAAAAGGTAACAGGAGATAAAAAGTAGAAAATTGTCTCCGTTGTGTTCACGATGTCTCCATCATCCACATCAGACAACAAACTCCTGAGCAGCAGGGAGACTCCCCTCATCTTCTTGTTTTACATTAGATCATCTTTGCATTGTTTGCAAAGTCATCTAGTATCATCAGCATGAAGGAAGATATTCACAACATATAGTTTCAGTATATTACCCACTTTCCCAGGCACTGCTACAGCTGCACTATATGAAGATTTAACAGGTTGATCATT
Organism: Sparidentex hasta; assembly: GCA_030272975.1. Lineage (NCBI taxonomy): Eukaryota > Metazoa > Chordata > Actinopteri > Spariformes > Sparidae > Sparidentex > Sparidentex hasta. The sequence goes on along the minus strand of JARJLU010013219.1, from coordinate 69,861 downwards.
TGTATGATTGATACTTCATTGATGCTTCAAGTTTGATTGTGCTACAAGCGATTAAAGTATGGAATTAGATTAGTGTCTTTATTGCATGCGAGAAAATAAATGATCTCAGAGAAAAAGTAGCAAAAAAGCATTTCATGAGAGAAAAAAAAATATTTGGGAGAAAAAGTTTTCATACCAATAGCAAGAAATGATATTATTTGAGACTAAACAAAGTTTTGAGAGAAAGTATTTTCTCATAGAACATAAAAAATATACATTTGAAATTCTTAAAATTATTCTGAGAAAATAATCTCTCAAAATAATTTTAACTCTCAAATATATATTTCTTCTTCTCAGTGTGAAAAATTTTCTCTCAAAAAAAATGTGTTTCTTTCAAAACGTTCTTCTTCTCTCTCTCAAAGCCTGAGTCTTTGCTCTCGATGCAATTTCTTGCTCTCCTGTCAGGATTTTGCTCTCGCTGTGAAATGAATGTCATGGGCGGGGCCACATTCCTATTGGCCGGTCAGGTGAGAATCATCTTGGGAGTCAAACTGAATCATTACACCATTGTTGATTCACTGGCAATCAATACAAACTAGATTCTGATTACTATTAATCAGTATTTTGAGCTCACGTTAGAGCTATATTGTGGCCACTATTTATTTATTTTTATTTTTTCTCTCAGATCATTTATCTTCTCACATGTAATAAGGACTAAAATCTAACTCCATATTAAAGTGAGAAACATCGCCTGCTACCTCATCTATCCTGCACGCCTGAAGGTCAAGTTTTTTTTTGCATCATTTAGTTCAAAGTCAAGAGGTACAACGAGTTTGCTGCATAAAAAAGTTCCCTTTGTTGCTACTAAAACTGTATCTGACTCTTCAGGTAGATATATCATGGTACAAGGGCAAATGTATTCAGAATCCTGGACCTTTATTAACATTTATGCGCCTAATTTTGACGATCGTCTATTTATGCAGTAGGTCTTTCTTCAGTTCTCCCAAGCGCCTGGGTTTCATTTGGTAGGCTGTCACTTTTTATTTGAAATTCAAATATTCGTTCAAAACTGGGGGGAAAAGTTCTTATTCGAATGTAATGACCTGTTCGAAATCAAAATGTACAGTCTATAAGCTTAACAGACCATTTGAAGTAGTTTGCCTTTTGATCCAGCAGGGGGCACTCTAAATCAGCTTGACCTATTGCACGCCCTATTAACCCTTGTTTGCTATGAAAATGGAGGACATTAGTGAGCAAAGTCGTCCTGAGCGGACAGTCACGACACAAAAGCATCTGAGAAGTAGTGTATGGAAGTATCTACGGTTCTACACCGTGATGGAAAAGTAACTAAGAAAGCTGTTTGTCGACTTTGTACAAAGCAGCTGTCTTACTCTACAAAAACAGCAAACGTGCACAACCTCGTCTGACTGCCAACTACTCGGCACACTCAGCTTCAGGAGGCCCCTCGCCAGCAGCTCGTCAGCAAGATAGCAAGATTTATATGCAAGGACATGCAGCCTATTGGTATCATCATTTCGGGAGAAGGGTTTTGGGATCTCATGATGGAATTGGAGCTTAATGTTGTGTGGTGTTGTGGGGGGGGGGATGCATTTCACATTTGTTCAAACTTGATTTTTTTTAAAAGTGACAGCCGTAGTAGGAGGAGACTTTAATTTTTGTTTAGATGCTGTGCTAGATAGATCTTTTGATAGACCCTATCTACTCCAAATCAGCCAAAACCGCAATTTCTTTCATGAGAGACTTAAACTTAAATGATGTCTGGAGACAGATGCATCCACAGGATAGAGACTATTCATTTTATTTAAATCCTCACAATTCTCTTCCCTGCATAGATCATTTTTTGATTTCTAGTCAGATATTTCATAGAGTGATAGACATTGAATATCTTCCGAGACTGCTTAGTGATCACTCCCCTTTGCCGTATTTAGGTTTATTTCAGGTTTACTTTTTTACTTTAACAAATAGATCATCTGCTAATATTTACATTTTTTGGGACACATTAAAAGCCTTTATGAGGGGCCAAATTATATCCTACACAAAAGGGTTAAAGAAGAAACACAGCACTGAGCTTGATACTCTGGAACTACAAATTCAAACACATGAGAAAATATACAAACATGCCCCAACTAAGGATTGGTAAATCTGAAATTAAAATACGACACTGTAAATACATATCAAGCAGAGAGGGCAATAATTAGATCAAAACAACAATTCTATGGACTTGGGGGGAACTTGGTGGGGTTAGGGTTAGGGTTAGGGTTGGGGGGGGCACATAATGTGCTAGCATGGCAACTTAAAACTGAGAAAAGCAAACGAATAATCAATGCTAAAGAAACACCATCCAAAGTTATAACTTATAATCCTTTTGAGGCCTTTAAAAAGTATTATATGGACCTTTATATGTCACAATGGCATGGAAAATCATCTGAAATTGAGTCTTGATTGGCACTGATACACACAAGATTTCACTTTTTATGGATGATATCATTTTATTTTTGACCAACCCTGAACACTCTCTTTCCTACCTGAAGAAATTACTGGGTACACACAGCTCATTTTCTGGATACAAGGTTAATCTTGACAAAAGTGAAATTTTGCCACTGTCTGTATTTGATTTCAGCAGAGTTAAGCATTATTTTCCTTTTAAATGGTCTCGTTTGGGTTTTAAATATCTAGGTATGTTTGTTGACAGTAACTTTAAAAGTCTCTACAAACTCAATTTAGTTAGTTTATTTCAGAAGGTGGGAGGAGATTTGAAAAAATGGATGGACTTGCCTCTTACCTTGCTTGTTAGAGTCTGTGTTATAAAGATTAATATCCTGCCTAGATTTCTATATATGTTTCAGTCACTTCCGATTCATGTCCCAATAGCATACTTTTCCTCTCTTAAAAAATTAATCAGACAGTTTATTTGGCATGGTAAAACGCTAAGACTCAGCATGGATAAATTAACTCTGGATTATGAGGATGGAGGTCTGAAACTCCCTAATTTCCAGGTGTACTATTATGCAGATCAGTCCAGGTTCTTGGCACAGGTGTTTGACACAGGCCCTCCTCTGTCATGGCTCAATATTGAAAGGATAAAGCTGAAAGAGGAGACACGAACACATTTATTGTATAAATGAGATAAAAAATGTTTTAAAAACAATCAAAACTGCAACTGCTAATCCTTTAATCATCCATTCAATCCAACTTTGGTATAAAATCTATGAACTTTTTAAGATTTCCCTCTCCTAAAACTCTATTATGGGGAAATAGATTGTTACCAATGATCCTTGAGAGTGGCAACTTTAGATCTTGGCAGGAGAAAGGTTATGTTATGTCTGTTATAAAGACAGGGTGTTTATGTCTCTAGGATGGTTAAAAGAAAAGTACAGTTTGATTAATAAAGACTTCTTTAGTTATCTCCAGTTTTCCACGTCTCCAGTCGAACATCATCGTCATACTGGCCAACCATTATTTAGAGCCATCTCAAGGGTGTATACAGTTCTTATGTCGACTTTATCAGTACCGGATATGGATAGATCAAGTCTCAAATGAGAGAACGACCTGGGAATAAGACCCTGCAGTTAACTGAAATTATTTTTTGGTCATTTATGGTAGGCTACTGTTCATAGACGTTGATCGGGATGTAGTCTGTTCATTCCTGGACAATTCCAGTTGATTGAGCTCTTCATGTGACATAGGCACAAGTCTTTCCTTTTTGTCATTTGGTTCTTCTCATCCTCTTCCAACCATTCATCCAAACTGAGACCACCAAATAAATCAAAATTGACAACAAACCAATCCATTTTGTAGCCTATTTTTCCGCCAATTCCTACTCCAGCCCTGACAGTTACAATGTTGCCATGGAGATGAATACAATGTTGCCACAGACTTGGCGGAGTAATATTTTGAGTAATGAGTCAGGCGTGCTGTCATGCTGATTTGAGCACGTTCTAAATTCCTTGTTGACCAATCAGATTGCTTGTTCGGAACTGCTTGTATAATCCACATTATAGTAGAGCAATATATACCTCACACTTTATATTTATTGTTACTTGTTAAAATAAATGTCCCCTGAGATGTCATGAGCACATATTTCATGTACTATATTACTGTTATCACTTACATGCCTTCTGCTTAATGATCTAATGCTAATAGGGTAGTTTTTCATCCATCATTTATCATCACTTATCTGTCATATGATAGGTCTTAGCAGTGTCTATGAAATGTGTCATATAAACTCATGCATGTCCAAATGGACAACATACCACTGTGGCCACACCCGGTCTGTCTCTTTGCACAGATGATAACAAAAAAAAGTTTAAGGGGGGGTGGTGACACTTATAAAGTATCCCATGCCCATGCTGTAATCTACAGAAGTATCATTGTCACCTACTGTAAGACAGGGCACTTATTGAATGTGTGACCATGACAACCGTGACTCTGCTGCACACACCTCTGTCAGAGTGGGTCAGCCCAGCACCTCCTCAATTCTTAGCTGTTCATTAGAGTTCCAACACCTCTGTTGGTGACGTATTTGCATAGTGAAAACAGGGTTTATAGGGAACTAGTCATATGTGATGGTGGCATTATATTATAGCCTGTACATTGTGCAATTAATATTTAATTCATAACATAGATAGATAGATAGATAGATAGATAGATAGATAGATAGATAGATAGATAGATAGATAGATAGATAGATAGATAGATAGATAGATAGATAGATAGACACACATCACCTCACACACACTGACACACGGTCATGGACACAGATGGAATTTCATGCTGCTCAGGGTTTTGCATTTTTTGCCTGGGCAGAAATGGAAGCTCATCACTCATATCAATCAGCACCTGTCAGTCTGATTTGCTTTGGACACACACAGGCCAGCTCACAGGCCGGCATGGCTCATTTACATACATACAGGAATAATATCAATTTTTATTTATACACCTCTATTTGTAGAGTGTGCGTGTCTGTGTGTTAATTAACTGCTATATTTATCATCGTAGACTCTCCTCTGCTGTCTTTCTCAGCCTCTGATTAGCCTCTATATAAAACACTTTTTCCATTACTTTGAAGTTAGACAGGTGGCAGGATCTGCCACATAAAAATCAGTGTTCTGGGACCTAAGTGTTCTGAAAACAGCTTGTTTATTCACTAATGGAAAAAGTATGTACTATTACTGCATTAAGATCGTAAATTAATTTGAATTTCTTCTCCAAAACTACACAGTGCCCCTTTAAATTCTCCCAACTGCTTAGAAGCTCAATATTAAATCACTGTCGTAATGATATTTGTTTCCGACTGATGCAGCGGCAACATTAACCTATCCAAGATAATCTTAAGTTTCTATAAGTAAAGTTTCTGTTGTAGCAAAGCTGCCCAAAAAAGTTGGCCCATGATGTGTCAGATCTACTTCTACAAATAAAGCAACTGATTTTATGATATTGTTTGTCATTCAGATCCTCTTGAAGGGTTCCCTCCTCCCCTGCTGTCTTCCCCAGAAATACACATTACTCCTCTCTCTTCTTACGCGTTGCTCTATCCTCTTACATCATTCCAACTCGTCTTCCCTCTCACTGTCCCCCTGCGCTTCACCATTCCACCTCTGAATCAGCGGTCTGGTGTAACTGGACACTCTGGAGCTATGACTTGTGACCCAGTAATTCCTACCATCCTGTAAAAGAGGGCTAACCCTGGATGCTACAGCAGTGGCTGACTGAAATTAAATCTTATTAATAGCTAATTACAGTTCAAATTATATAGGAATTCCAATGGAGTACAGTCATTGTGGGAGACATGTTATACCATATTCCAGAGCAAATCCATATGATGCAGCATATACTGCAATAAGTCATGTTTGATTTGAAATGCTGCTGGTGTAGCTGGTTTGTATTTGGGGGCAATTCTTTTTTGAGGTCTGTATTCTGTCCATTACGTAGGGGCAATAAAGATTCCGTGCACTGGTTCGGTGTGTCTGTGTGATACAGGGGGAAGGGGCGAATGTTGTGTGTGCATGCGTGCGTCCGTGCATGTGTGCGTGCGTGGAATGCCAGAGAGGAAGAAGGGAAACAGAGGAAGCACTGTGAGAACACTTCCAGCTCGTCCTGTGCCGGCTGCACATGGAGCTGTGTCCAGAGCACAGAGTTCAAAGTTTAGTTCCTTTGCAGTGGTTTTGTAGATGGTGGAGGCCGGCTGGGAGATTTCACATTTTTAAGTACTCCTCCACTCTTCATTCTTCTTTTCATTTTTGTCATTTCATCCTTCGATCTCTGGATCTTTGAGGGAGGTGATCTGGGTTGTCAGTGTGGTCTGGAGATGCAGAAGACTAAGAAGAAGCGAGCTCAGAGGACCTGCAATAACCTCACAAAAGCAGCTCATCAGTGAGTAACAGGGTTTGGAGGGTCAAAAAAGGGACAGAAGAGTCAGTTCATGTAGGAAAATAAAGTCAGTATCATGGACTGACCTCTTGCTTGTGTAAAATATTTGAGAACAAGCATTAAACTACAGCACTTTCATGCTTTCTTTCTCTTGCAAAGCAATTCAACAATTTGTTTGATTCTCCATATAGAGGATACATTTTTATTCACTTTTACACATTCGCATTATGGAAAAAGTTAACGAATGACTGAGAAATTGGATGTTTTTTTTAGCGTGTTAATAATGGTTATTTCTGTAATGCTTTTTTTAAAAATTCCTTTGCACCTTCTAACTCACTACCACTTTTGGGCACATTTGTTTGCATGCCACTTACCCCATCCTGTTCTGTCTCCGATAGCTTAGCTGTAAGATGTTTAATCGGCGCATGACCCATGTTCCCCAAGGCTTTTTTATCTAATAGGTTGACAAAATAAACTCACAAAACTCAAGGCACAATTGGCAAGTCTCTGGTTCTGTTACCTGGGGTCCACCCCTGCCCCAGACCTGTCAACCTTCCCCACCTGGCAGTCCAAAGCTCCTGTGCTCGCACTTTAAAGATCGGCACTCCCCTTGAACTCAAATTCTGAGCAGACTCTAGTCAGCTAATGGGACAGGTAACTGCAAGGCTAACTCAACTCAACAAGCTGATTGATTTCAATGCTGTGTCATGACCTTTGTATCATGCATATCATACAAACATGAGAGGTTGTCAAATCTCTTGTGCTATTGGCCAACAGAGTAACTTGCATATTAAAGTTTACCAGTCAATCAAACAAACTTGACTGGGTGTGCAACAGGGCATGTGAGTGGAGCGGAGCGCGGAGTGTGCGAAATACAGTTGGAGCGCAGAGCGGGTTCTAATCCAAAGGCCAGAGCGATGGTTCCGTTTCAGTCCAGTTCTGTTCCGATACTGCTGGCAGTACAAGGCCATCCACTGGCTCAAACAGACAGAACACAGAAAGAGGACGAGGTGACAGCCTACTGTTCTTTACAAACTGAAAAGGGTTTCAATCGACAGGCTCTCTCCAGCAACAAAGCCGCTGCATGTCAGTTTAGGCCACATTGAGCAGTGTGTCCCAGACTAATTCAGTGGAAAACGTCAGGAATTGCTCTCTTTTTTAAATTTGAGCGAGCATGGAGCGATTTCACCGGCGCTGAATGAAATTTTAGGTGAGCGGAGAGCGCTCTTTGAGTGGAGCTGTCTGGTATACATTTGAGCGAAGGAGTGAACACCCATGTAAGCGGGAAGCGGAAATTGTTGCCGCTCAGATCTGCTCACATGCTCGGTGTGCAATTGTGGTGTCAAAATGCTTTGTGACCAGGGTCTTAATTTCTTTAAAGCGGGCACTGTGGCCAAATATGAGCGGATGTGTGAATGTCTCTCTCAGTTGTCTATACAAGCCTGTGGATGATATGTTGAAGCAGTTTAATGCTGCTGAATTTTGTATTTCTTTGTGAAGGAGATGGGCAGATTTTCCTGAACAGCCCAAGGGATGTGACTTAATGCATGCTCTCCAGTGCCTCGCCACATGTCTCCCATGAGGGGTGAAATAAATAAATATAAAATGATAAAATGGAGGTTGATTGATAAATTCTCAAGTGATTTGATTAATTTAAATTTAATTTTCAAAAAAGTGTGATATAAAGACTGAGCCATGTCTTATCATATGCTGTGTCTTACATTCATCATTCACAATACAACAATTGAATTTATCATTAAAGGCAGGTGTCCTCAAGGCTGAAAGTAACAAAAAATAAATAGTCAAAGTGATGAAAATGCTTACAAATCAATAATTAAAGTGATAGAAATGTATCTGATGTGAACAGAAGAGTAATAAACATTCAGCTTATTTGATAAAACTGATAAACATTTTATTGGAAATGGTATTTAACTGATAATCAACCATTCATCATTCATAACACCCAGCTAACATTCATTGTTTACAGCAAGCAGGTTCCGTTTCGGTCCAGTTCCGTTCCGATACCTCTCTCCACGAGTCTAGGGCATGTACAAGTCCACAAGCAGGGAGATTGGTGTGGTCGTGCCCACAGGTGAGGGTCTGCTCTTGGCAGTCCTCCTGTGTTCAGACACTCAGGAGCCCCGAGTCAGTCAGTACGTTTACATGCACAGCTTAGTCGGATTACAGCCATGGTTCGACTATGCTACTCAGTCAGACAACTGCAATTGTCCGATTATACATGCTGGTGAGAAATTTGAATTATTGGCCGAAGCATGTCATACCCCGGTAGGATAGGTGGCGCTGTATCCATTTCAACTAGTGGTAACAGAGCTACTTCCGGCTGACCTCTTTACATCACTAGCTGCCTCGGCATCTGAGAACGATTCCATATGAAGAGCGAGGAGAAGCTACATCTTTGTACATTTTGTATATGGGGAACATGATACTTACACAAACTAGATGCACAATTGCGCTCTTTCTTAAGGTTATTTTGGAGGAAAGATGCCGCCGCCGTCCTTCTACTTCCGGTTCACAGCCCCGGGAAAAAAATCTCAAGCCTGCGCAGAATGTAAAATCCGATCCAATCCGACGGAACGTATACATGCAGGAGTAATGCCATTATCAATCGAATAATCTAGGTGTTTTAAACCGACTATGAGAAATCCGATCCGGTCCTATTTCACTCAGACTAAGGTGTATACATGCATCTTAAAAATCCAATCATAGTCGGACTAACTCAGTAATTCGGTTTTCTTGAGTGTCTTATAAACGCACTGAATGGGACATGATGAATTTAAGATCACGATCAGACCGCAAATGAGACATGGGTGTCTAGTGTTAATGGGATCCATCTTGCATGTGGTTAGCTTGTAAAACAATCAGCCAGCAGCAGGACCAAGTTTCCACACCGACCTCTTCCACTGCCGTAGCTGTGTCTCTGGGTGAGGCAGAAGTCACAGGGCTGCCCCTCAAAAAAACACAGAGCTTGATGAACAAGAGACACATCCAAGTGGCAAAGAGATGCTGGTGCAGTGGAGCAGCTGGGCAGCAGGCTGGCACCACTGTGAAGAGATTTGTGTATCACACAACAAAAATCTCTCGATGTAAATGGGTGTTGTGAATGATGAATGGTACCTCGTACTTTCTGCTGCGCTACCAGAAAGCAACAGTTGCTATTGTTAGTTTAAAAAATTGAGTCTGCTAACACAAGGTAATGACGGGCTTCAGTGGCAGTTCTAGACCAGTTTCAATAGGGGGCCAGGTTGGGGCCGGCTTTTTTGTTAGGGGGCACATACAACCCGGAAAAAAAGACAAATACTTCATTCAGACAAAACAGTGTTTACAATTTCAACAATCAAAATTGTTGTATGTATAATATTAAAAGCATAAAATTTCCAGAAATGCAAATGTTGTCATCTTGAAATTTCACTGATAAAAAGAGCCACAGTGAGTTTTAACTTAAATGAATGGAAATCGACACTGTGGATAAAATATTTGCCATTACAGCAGTGATAGAAAAAAATTCACACGTATTTTTGCTATTGTTGATTTACACTCTTCAGTTTGTAGCAAAGTGCCGTGTATGGAAACCCTCAAGCAGTGGAACAAAAGCATGACAGTTATGTTACATGAAGCAAAGAGAGTGTGTTTTCCACTGTATCATTTACATGTTTTTTCAGAGACGAATCATTTTTCATTTGGTGCAGACAGCTGTAATCCCATGAGCCTCTGCTTGTCAGCATGCTTTAACGTTCTCTCTCTCTGTCTCTCTGTCTCTCTCTCTCTTTCTGACACAAACACACAAACACACACACACACACACACACACACACACACACACACACAGAGGCACACACCTCAATACTGATTCTGAAGTCTGCGGCACTTCACAATATTTATCACTTAAAGATATAATATGTAACATTTCAGCAATAAAATAACTTAAAACAACAAGACTTTGTTACATATTTACACATTAAGTTGTGTACTTACAATACCCCAAATGTACAAACCCAGAATTCAGTTCTTTTTGGTTGCCTGCCTATAACTTCCAAGTCAAAATGAGGAAAGAAGAGAACAAGTCTAAACAGACTTTAAAACATTGCTTCATCGATGAACATTTATGCCAGAGTCAGATCAGCTAAATTTTCACCAACTATGGTGTGTTTTTATCACTGAAGATAAAAAGTTCTCCACCTCAGCCTCATTGTCTGGTTACTTTGTCCATTAAAACTGCAGTCGCAATAGTAATACACACTACACAAATCTAAAAGCATCAGTGCTATATGTGTCATTCCACTGGTCTGGGTTTTGTCAGCTTTAGCTGCACCATACCAAGCCTTCGTGTGAGTCTGTGGCTAAGCTCATACATCTGTGCTGGAGACTAAAGAAAAGGTTTTGTCTCTGTTCGGCTCTGAGTAGTAATGTAGCTTCTCCCTGACACATTTACACCTGCTTTTATCGTGAATGCAGTAATCTGTATCTGTATATGTTAACTGAACGATACTATCCAGTCCAGGTGTTTGTTTAAAAATGTCGTTCTGTTCTTAGTTGTGTCAGCTTTGTGATGTAACTTATATGCACCAAGGGTCTAGGCAGGGCTGGTTGAGGGAGGCAATACCATGAATTCTTTGTTTCCAAATCTCATTTTGGGAGGGAACACTTGATAATTACAACTATTTGTATCATTGCCCAGGCTTGTTTAAGGAAGAGATGGCGTTACCACAGTAACCATTCAACTTATTGGGCTGATATTTGTCAGGAGACTTTGGTGACACCTTTTCATTTCATTTACACTTGCAGATATCAGAGTACTGTGCGAGCCTGACACCCACCACATGTGGTCTGGCTAATAATTTAAGCAATAATAATGAAAATAATCAACCGTTTTTCTTCATTTATTTTATACATTCAGGGCATTTGGCAGATGCTTTTGTCCAAAGTGACACACAGTAATTCATACATGCATTCATACATTGATGGTGGTGGCTGCCATGCAAGGTGCCAACCAGCACATCAGGAGCAGTTTGGGGTTCAGTATCTTGCCCAAGGACACTTCGACATGCAGATCAGGGGAATCGAACCAGCAACCTTTCAGTAACAAGATGTTGGCTCTACCCCTGAGCCACAGCCAGTATACCAGTGGGGGGGTGGGGCGCATAATGATAATTTAATAGAGTTACAAATATGTAGCGCCCTCTCCCCCAACTCCCTCAAACACACCATAAGTATCAGTCAGACTTGTGGGAAGCGCCGTACGTGACTCAACACCTTTTTTCCGGGCTCACTGTCATGAAACTGTCTAGTCTTGCACACTTCATACTTCATCGCTGCCATCATTTCTATTCTAGGATATAGCATGTGTGTTTGTGTGTGTGTGTCATCTTTTCTGCTATTTCTATTTGCAGACATGGAGATTGAGTTATTCATTTATGGTCGATACAGCTCTTTATATAGCCTCTCCCAGACATGAACCATAACACGATGGCATGTCGAACTTGTTTCTGTGGCACAGTGGCAACCTTTCTAGGGCAGGTAGGGATTTATTGCGGGAATGACTTGTGTCCAGTGACACATATGCAATTGATCTGTTCTTTACATCATTATTATCATTATTATTATTATCATTATATTTATTATTGGACTACTGTATTGCAAATAAGATTTACACTTTCAGTATTTTATTTCTTATTTTAAAGAGCATATTATTGGATGGTATATATCTATTGTAAAGACATACTAGGCCTATGTATCTCTTAAACAACTGTAGAATCAGCAAAGAAATACATTCAAATCAGACAAATTTCCTAAGTCACATAATTATTCAATAACAGAAAATCAATAATAATTTTGAAACTTTTAATCGGCCCCTAACTCCCCCCAGCTTTTGGTTGCCAACCCAGGTAGATCTGCATTTTAGGAGGCTCCAGAGAACCATTTCATCCCACCCATGGCTGAAACCCATAAAACATGTACATTTTCATAACAACTGAATTTTATGCAGTTTCATTAGTTTTTGAATATGTCCTCAAAATAGGGATTTATTTCAGAGGAAGAAAGACGGGATCATTCCTTGCCCTGTTCATGCTTGGACCCTCATAACAAATAGGCAACACCTTCCTCGCATACATCTAAAAACTGCCCTGTGACTGTGCCGTGAGCTTGATCACTCACGGTGTGTGTGTGTGTGTGTGTGTGTGTGTGTGTGTGTGTGTGTGTCTGTGTGTTTGTGCGTGTGTGTCTGTGTGCGTGCATTTATGTGTCAGAGACATACCTGTAACTCTGTTAAATGGGCTTGTTAACCAACAACAAACTCTAAAGTTGCTGAACCCTGCTAAAGGAGGGGGTATTTTGTGTCACCACAAAAATATTCATAGATTGCAGAAGAGTGTGGTGTTACCAGTCCAAAAGAGCAGAGAGGGATCAGCATGACCATACTGCAACAAATCATAGACAGCTTTATGAGGAGCAGCCGCTCACGCCTGTCCTGCTCAGATGTTCTGGGATGAGAGTCATGAGAGAGAGAATATAGCAGGCGTCACACCTGACACAGGGAGGGAGGGAGAGACAGAGTGCTCGAAGGTGACCCAGCATAGGATGGAAGGGCAGGAAACACACTGAAAAAGGTTATGGGCTAAAGAATTACTTTCACCTTTGGTTCCCATTTCCAGTTCCATTTAATAGATACATGTGTCATTGTGGTAACACTAACCTTAACACACATTTAAATACACTAACAAGCATAAACATCATACACACTGCTGCTGGTGATTTTGTTCTTACATGTGAAGGATTAGTCACTTCCTGTTTTAATGTGAGCTCCCACCGATGTCCAACCTGCGTATGTCATGCAGACACAATGTCTACAGTTTAAGCCAATAGAAGACAGAAAACATCAGTGCACAACAACATTTGTATCTCTATCCTAAACCTGCTATGGACTAAAAAGGGGATTTCATCATACGTGCAATGATTTGAACATAGAATTAAAGCCTAAATCATTGTATTTACATCTTTGCTATTATACATAAGCACACAATAACGGTTTCATTTTCATTTAATTTATTTAGGAAGGGACATAATCACCCTCCCTCTACTATAGAATATACTACAGGTTTCTTAAAGCTAGTGTTGGTTAGGGTATTCTATAAGCACAGCAATCAGTCAAATTCCCTGACCAAAAGAAAATAATCATCGGTGGTGCTAGGGCAGGACATGTGGGGAAGCCATGGGACAAAAAAAACCTTTAACTTCAGTCAGGCAGATACATCAGCCTATATTTTTGCTGATGTTCATCAAACTGAGATGTCGCGGCAGAATAATTCCATTAATTCTCTACTCATTTTGCTGTTGTAGTTTTACCTTAATGAAGCAACAGTCGCAGCGGGGTCATTGTGTTGTATTTGTCATCAGTTTCCTCAAGGTTAATCCTTTTAGTAATGTCACTCTCGATGTAGAGAAGCAAAAGAGAGGACAGTCTCTGCTGGGCTATAGTTGACCTCATCCAGCTGCGGACCCAGCGCATCGCTGAGAATGAACGCTCACAGGTCGCCATCCCAACCTGTCTTGAAATCCATTATTATTGTCATTACTGCTATTTGTATAATTTCTACAAGTCACCGTTTAAGCTGAGTGACTGAAATCCTTGTCACCCCATTCAAAGGCTGCAACAGGAGACTCATCGAACCGGGTGAAGTTAGATTTAGGTTGGATATTCACTCGGGTCCAGCCATGACTTTACTGGGGTTCACCCAGTGTTAGCAGAAGCAGGACAGTTAGCTCATCTCCCAGAGCCTCGCGGAATGGCTGGAAACTGATTTAAGGACCATCATTAAACCACATAAATATATTGATACAAAATAGTTGCAGTTTTTTCAATATCTTCCATGTCAATTGGCCCAGTGACTCCAAACCAGCAGTAGATTGTATTAGTAAGCCGGACGACTGAGACACAGCTCTTTTTATTGTATTTTAGTGCTTCCTCTATTTTATATAAATATTGATATTCAGATTATTTATTTAGATTATTTTTCAAAATAAGTCACTCGCTGGTGGTTTCTGTCTACCCACTCAGTTCTGCATTTGGACAGAGATGGATAGAGTCAGAGAAAGAGAGATACCAGACACTCATCCAAAGAAAAGAAAAACTGGTTTAACACAGCGTGGACCGAGACCTTCCACTTGGTTAGAGCCAGCCAGTGTAGTACCCACCATGCATTTTATAAAGCTTGCCATGTTGATTTGTAATGTGATTTTGAGGAGGGAATGACAAAATTCGTTGCAGTGTAACCACCTTATTTAGCCTTCTGGTACTCATTTCAACAACTAAAACTGCTCAATTTTTCCATCGTCCTCCGTGGCAAAAAGAATCATGTATTGAATACCAATGAAACAACATTTTCAGAACAAAGTTCCTTCATTAGGTTTAAAGCATAAGGCAAGAAATGATGACAATTTATACACGCACCTGGTGAAGGAACCTTGTTTCTCGGGCCAATACACCAATGAAAAAAAAAATCTCCTTATTTTTCACAACCCAACGTTGGCAAGTATGGTCTGGACCGAGTCTGGTGTTGGGGGGGAGTTGGCCGATGTCGGAGCTTGGAGGGTGGGAGGTGGGAGTCTGGTCAGCTGAAGTGCTGCTGCAGCTCTCAACGTCCTCCAGCATGGGACCCTCGTTAAGATCCGGAGGAGTCTCATTTGAGGGGTCCAGTCAGACATTTTCTATTTTGACCTTAAAAAAAAAAAAAAAAAGTCTAATGTCACTTTTCCCAGGTTGCTTTCTCTTCATGCTGTCTTTGAATAGCTAGCGAGGCAAAAGAGGCTTCTACGCTACGTATGTATGTAATGATGCAGGTAACCTGCACCTATCAAATACCATCTTTCATATATTAATTTAAAAAAAAATAATATTACCTTGAAAGTGTGTGTTTTTATGTCACTCTAACCTCATCTTAAAATAAATGAAATAAAAATTGTAATTCTATTTCAGGACAATTTTATGACATGATTGTCTATGACAATTTTGGGGAAGCTAGTAGGGGAAGCTTCTCCTAGATTCTTAATAGCACCACCTCTTTAAAAAATATTCCAGGGCTTTGGCAGTTACTCTAATAAGCCCATTTAATTGTTTCTTTCTGCCAGTATGAAATGATTGGACTGGCTACCCTTCTGTCCATAAACTGTACCGCCTGTCCACACATCCATGCGCTCTGTGCATGACTGAAGACTTCCACAAGGACAGGCAGATGTATTATAACGTAACATGCTAGCTTGATAGCAGTGAGTATTAACAATTGCCACGTTCAACACATGTGAGTGAGAAATGACACATTGGTGACATACTGCTGTCCAGCAGTTAACAGCCTTAGCATCATTTATTTATTCATTAATTAGCTATAGAAGATAAGATTAGAAGATGCTTATTCAATATGTGGAATGAATGAATGAAACAAGCTGCTTACACACATCTGCCCCCAGGCCAGTGGCTACTTACTGTGAGGTTGTCAGTGCAGGGCAGCATGACTTGGCCCTACTACAGAGCAAGTCCATCATGGACATCAAAAGCCATACCACACCAGGCTTTTCACCCCCGATATGGTCAAGCAACACTTCATATAAACTGCTGGTACTGCAAACATGCACCAGCCTTTAAAGCTTCCAGGGAGATCTTTAAGTGATGTCAACACTTTGATATCACGATAACCTTCTCTGGATTACAGACAAACACCTTTGTTCCTCTTCTTGTCAGCACCTTCCAATGAACACCTAAACCCACAAGAAAATGTTATCTTGAGTTTCACTCTAACACTGTCCAGCTTTCAAAACTAAACCAAACCATACAGAACTCTGATTCCAAGTATAGTAACCTCTTGACAAATTGAGGACAGATGTATGAGATAAGATTCCCATACCAACTTCTTAACTCCTCTTAAAGTGTTGTTTGAACGACCCCATGGCTTTTGCCCTTCAGAGAAGTGGCAGCAGTAAAGTGGTACATAAATCTTCATGACACAAATACACTGTGTGCAGAATCATTAGGCAAGTTTTATTTTTGAGGATTATCTTTATTAATGAACAACTACAGTGCTCTGGGTTAATCCAAAACATGAATATTTAAGAAAGTAAAAGTGAGGTTTTGCCTTTCTGAGGAGAATATTATATGTGCACAATTACTGGGCAACTATTAGTGTGCAGAATTATTACGAACTATAAACTCCTCAAAACTTTCAAACATTTAAAGAAAAAATCAGTGACCAATATAGCCACCCTTGTTTTCAATAGCAGTGATAAGCCTTGATTGTGTATTCTAAAACTGAAGTGTCTCCTAAAACCTGGCAGTCGGCGTGGGAGTTGATTTTGCATTGATCTTCAACCTGAAAAGATCCAACCAGCTCATCTTTAAGAAGACCAGCCCATACCAGTACCCCACCTCCACCTGGCTGGTGTCTGACTCAAAGTGAAGCTCTGTGGCCGTTACTGATCCAGCCAGGGGCCCATACATCTGGTCCGACAAGAGTCACTCTCATTTCAACAGTCCATAAAACCTCTGAAAAATCTGTCTTCAGATATTTCTTGGCCCAGTCTAGATGTTTCAGCTTATGTGTCTTGTTCAGTGGTGGTCAGGTTTCAGCCTTCCTTACCTTGGTCATATCTCTGAGCACTGAACATCTTGTACTTCTGGGTACTCCAGGTAGGTTGCAGTTATATGACAGAATTGAAAGATAACGGGTTCCTGGTAGATTCAAGCTTGATTCTTCTCAAATCTTTGGCAGTTAATTTGTGTCTTTTTTTCTCAATGCTTTTCTTGCTACCCTGTTGACTATTTGCAACAAAACATTTAATGGTTCTGTGATCACGCCTCAATATCTTAGCAATTTCAAGAGTGTGGAGTTAGAAAATATGCATAAATATAATGATATGGTCAAAGTACTCACTTGCCTAATAATTGTGCACACAGTGTAGACAACTTATGTTGGGTGTTTTGATGATTTTGATGGTCATTGTTTTGGAATCTGGTGCTCATCTGTTTGAAGATATTGTTCTGACAGACTCTTAAAATAGTTGTTCTAGGCTGTCACAGCACACCACCAGTCACCATAAAGTAAAGCCACGGAAGCTGCTACCTAGAGATCGACATCCACATTTAGAAAAAGGAAATGATTGGGAAGTACTGGTTCTTACTGGTTTAGTAAGAGCAATTTGGCTGCTAGTGAAGTTTAATCTGCTGACGTGTCTAATATACTTTCTTTGACATTGTTACATAATATACAGTGAGTCATTTTTTCATAATGATATTTTCTATGGTGAAGAACGTAGAATCCAGACAGAATTCACTGCACTGCACATCAGACCTTGGTCGAAATTGCAGTAACTACTATATATCACATGGAAGCAGAGAAGGTAGACCCGTACGCACAAGACAGTACACAGGAAGTGCAATGGCTGAAGATGTAATCTCGATCACACCAACACACAGAAAAGGCAAACACAAAGAGACATCAGGGAGACACAAAAACTCAGGAGATGACTCGACAATGACTGAACTAAAGACTGGAGGTTTACCTCTACATGGTCCTCTCAGCCCGAGATAAACCGGATAAACCTCTTCTCCTCTTCCTCCACATGGCGGAGGATTAAAAAGGAAATCAGGAATTCCTGCAACTCAAACATATTTGACAGTCAAACTTTACTCTTCTTGCCAGTTTCATGGACCTGGGCTGCATAAATAGTGACGTACGGGTAGGGGCGGGAACATCTGGTGACACAACCAGGAAATGATCCAAAGGCTAGAGTGTCCCATTTAACAAAAGTTGACGGCGAGTGAAGGGGGCACCGAAGTACACTCCTTCAGGGAGACCTCAAAAGGGTGGATCCTTGAAGTGTGCAGACCCTGAATTGAAACAGCCTGTGTAGGAAGGTAACAGGGCTGGGCTAATTAATCAGATACAAGACAGGTGTGGAGGAAAAATCAGGCTTGATAGGAAACTGAAAGAGAAAACAACAAACTGAACACTGGAAAAAGTGCAGAGGATGCAACAAAAACCTAGTAAACACACAAATAAACAAAATGACAGGACTAAGACAATATACACCTGACATGTTGATAATATTGGACATATAATGAAACTGCAGAGGTTTCAGGCCTTGTGATTTTTCGTTCTTTGCCATGTATAAAAGATCTTGCTGGAACTTTAATCATTTAGGGCTCCCACTCTCATTTGCGTATTGTACTGTATAAATACTCACCTGAACTTGCCCAGACATTGTATTACTCATCTGCTACGACTCACATCTACAGGCCTCCACATGATCAAATGAGCAGATTCAGCAACAGACTCATTCAACCTAACCAAGCTACATAGCAGAAATGTTGATTCCCCTCATATGAACCTGTTGGCAGTCTTGGATCCTTGTGTGGGCTTCTGGTTGTGCCAAATCTTAATGGTGACCATGAAGTTGTCATCAGGGTCCCTTAGCTTTTGACCACCCTACAGAGAAAGTGTAGTAGAATATTTAACTTTTACTACTTTGTTTTATTTGTATACAGTTATATTGATTATTTCTTTTTGTTTTCATCTTTTGTCTTTTCATTTTGGCCTTTGTCTTCTTGGCCTCACACATATAACTTCATGTACTGCCATTGTACATCCAGCCTTCTTTGCTCCTTTCACTCGATCCAACTTGTCCTCCTTTGCCTTCATGAGAGATACCTGAGTGGTATAAGGCAGAATGTTGATCCACTATCGAGGCTAACACTCGATCTAGATGATCTAATTAAGTTATTCATATGACTTAGTGCAGGAATGTTGTCTGGGTGTAGAAACAAGTATCAAGTTGAGTTGGCTAATCCAATGAGGGCCAATACACAGCATGTGGTCTATCCTGAACATGACTATGTCCAAGTATTGGATTGCAATGTCAGTGGTTTAAGTCTGAAGCCCAAATTTACCAAGCATTGCAATGTCAGTCGAGGACATGACACTGGATTTCTGAGTGTGTGTGTGTGTGTGTGGGTGGGTGGGTGTGTGTGCGTACATGTGTGAGACATGTGCACAGCGAGAAACAGAGGCAAACCCTAATTGACATGAAGTTATTAACACGGCACAACAGTACATGGACAAAAGCTCTGTGTCTTGGTCTCTCTTGCTTACATGCGTGTGGCACACACGCGCGCACACACACACACATTGCAGTGGCTAGTTGCTAATAAAGTTCAACCTCTGACATTTAGGTTAAGAGGGGGCAGCAGTATTAAGTCATTACAGAAACAGATGACCACATTGGTCATTTGATTACATACATTCTGTTCTCTCCAGCTCCTCTTTCTATCTTATGTAACATGTTCATCCTAATTTGTTATATTTAGTATTCAGTTATCATTTGTTAATGCTTAAATCTGGTCATACAACAAAGTGGCACAGCAAAATTAATGTGTGTTTCTTGTGGGGATTATTGGCAAGTCGTGTGACTGTTATGCATATGAAAATATCAAATGTATTATGCATGCTTACAAGAGATGAGAAGAACATTATGTGTTTATCTGTTTTCAAATGATGTCCACAGCAGATATGGTCTATTTTTTAGTTTGCCTCAGCCAGCCTTTCCTACTCTTTCCATGTGTATGCCTTCTTGGCCATAAATACTGTAAGTCACATCATTTCTGCACCCCTCCACCTCATTTTGTCACCTTGTTTTCTCTTCAGCCTCACTGCCAGTTAATCAGTCTCCCCTTGCTGGCTTATCATAGTAATGACAAGCGACTAGCATTCACACCGACTCTTAGTATGTGTGTGTGTGTGTGTGTGTGTGTGTGTGTGTGTGTGTGTGTGTGTGTGTGTGTGTGTGTGTGTGTGTGTGTGTGTGTGTGTGTGTGTGTGTGTGCCGCATAAGTAAGCACTGGGCGTGACATGCACTGCTGACATTCAATACTTTGGCATAATCTCTGGGATTTTTATTCAGCACCTAATGATTTTCAAATACTATTTATGCTAACATCCAAAGTTCTTGGCTGCATTAAAATGGGACTTCAGGCATCTGTCACATTTAGGTGTGTTGACAAGCACTTGATGTATCAACAGCCAACTGACAAACATGTCTATTAGAGGCAAGTCATTTTTAGACTTAAAACAGGAAATCCAGGTGTATTCTGCATAACCATCCACCATTATAACCATAACTAATTGAATGAATTGAGTTCAGAGAAACATTCAATATTTTTTGGAAAACATAAAAGGAAATTATTATTTCAACTTATATTTAAATTGTTGTAACCCCTTGACACAGCTTCATTAATCTAGCTAGCCCATCAAAGGCCGTATTCCTGTCTAAACAATATCTATACACAAAAGCCCTTTAACCTGAGAGACAAAGACTGGGGCCAAAAACACATTCTCTGACAACATATTACTGTAATACTATAATCACATCGCATTCTCACTCAAGTCATTAAGGCTATCTTATGAGCAAACTACAGAGAATTAGCTCTATTACGATATGGACTTTTGTTGCTTTTTGTGTTTCTGTTGCACAGGTGTTGTGGCTAATAGAGAGCAAGAGTCACGTCCCTTCTGGTTTGCCCCATGGCACCTAAAATTAGATAAACTTTGCATAGTAGTAAACGGAAAGAGAAAAATAATTTTTTGATCCCATTGACGTTTGTCAATCTAAAAGGTAATTATCTAAATCGATGGTGGCCATGTTAGTGCTGGTGATGTATGATGCAGTTCACTGAGCAGTTGAACACAAAACTAGATGATATTTTACTTAAACTAGCACAAACTGACTTAACAAACATCATACGTGTGATTCAGGATACGAGTTTCAGCAGCGCCAAAACCGTGAAGTGACCAATCGCATGTCACTTCAGAAGACTGGTAGGCTACTGAAGGATGGTCGGATGAGTACAGCCACCTAATGAATATGCAAATATAATGCCAGAAGTACTGCCATAAAGCAGCAAATGGCAGTAACTGTGAGCCAACAAATACTTACTGCCAGGTTTACTTTATTAGGAGAATACAAAACACATTACTTAAAAAAAAACAAAAAAACTCTACATCGCCGAACATTAACCAGTGTGACATATTATGCATCATGTTCACTGTACTTTGAATGACCTGAATGAACCTATGTTTCATCAAAGTCACACTATTCTACACTTGCATGTTGTTGAATATCACATGCCACTCTTGATTCAGCCAACACCGCACTATGATACAGCCACACCACTGTGAAGACAGGGGTATAATCCTGCAGACATCAACATACTTCTGCTAGTACAAAGGAATATGTGTGTTTTTTATCCAGTGACCACTAACGATGGTGGTGATTTCAATGTTGACTGGCGATGTGGTTACAACATTAATGTGTCACAAAACACAATTACATCTGGTTAATCATTTTGATAATTTATTCAGGCTGTGATGTTTTATTGATAAGCTGCAGTCAACGTGACCTTTCCCGAACATAGTAATGGAAGTAGATTTATACATTAATCTAAAACAACATGAGTATTTGTTGCTTTTTGTATTTTGTGTGCTCCTGTTGCTGTGAAACAAATTGCCCCACTGGGGACAAATAAAGGTATTGATTGATTGACTGATTGATTGATTGATTGATTGATTGATTGATTGATTGATTGATTGATTGATTGATTGATTGACTGCATAATATGTCACACTGGTTTATGTTCAGTGGCGTACAGTTTTGTATGAAGGAATGTGTTTTTGTGTTCTCCCGATAAACTAAGCCTGTCGGTAAGTATTGGTTGGCTCAGTGTTTCTTCTATCGATTTGCCAGAGTGGCAACGCTGGTTAACAGAAATTCACGCATTCCTTTATTCAAGGCGAAATATTGAAGTTGGCACTGTTAATAATGACTTATTAAATATGTAGTATTTGTGGTAAAACCAGCCCTTGTGGCATTACGTTTGTATATTCACCAGGGGTCTGAACTTTCCGTAGCATACTAGTCTCAAGCGACTCATGCTGTCACGTCGGCGGATCGCTACATTCGCCTGAACCAGGACTGACATACCATTGGCCACTCTTCGATCTCGGCGTTTCAATAAGGGCCTATGGGCCACCGCAATTGGTGTGACGTCATTTGGCCCGGAAACACTATGTTTCTGCACACATTAAGGAACCTTAAATATGTGACACAAACTGAGACTATAAGACCCTTACCCTTTTTTGGCGACATACAAATTTAATACCAAGAACATTAATCACTATTTGGTGTATTTTGAAGTATAATTGTAATATTTTTATTAATAGTGGACGATTTGTGGACATAACTGTTTTATTCTGAAACGTTTGGGGCGGAAGTGTATCTTGTTGCTGATAGCGGAACAGTGGTTTGTCCTGAGTTGAACGACAAAGGACTGCAAAGGAATTGAGACCGGGTACAAAGGCGCTCCTCGTATCACTGTTAAAGGTAGTTATTTAACTTATTATGGATTCGGAATTGGTAAAGGTGTCTATAAAATGTTACTTTCCTGTGATGTGTTTTTGCTCGAAATAGCTGGCTAGATAGTGCAACCCAAAATGGCTGCTATTTGTGGGACTACGTACGATAGCCCTGCCTCTCCCGGTTCGATTTTTTCACAAGATGTGATTTGTAATAGTTTAAAAGCAAATATTTCTCGGACGTAGTAGCTATCTATAAGATTTGGCCTGGTATAGGAACACTGGGACGTCCCCAGAGCCGCCTCGTAGGCCATAGCGGATGCATTTCTACGCGCCATGCAGGGGCTGTCAAGCAGCAATAACCACAATACACCTTGGAGCTGTATGTGAACATCACTAAAGAAGTAAAGCAGCTCGAGTCGTTTCAAAATCCATGTACAAATTTGACCAAATACACAGGGAAAAAGTGTTATACTCGCTGGGATTTCCGACACAATTAAACATCATCCTCCAAGTCTTAGCTTCTTTATTGTTGTCTTTGTGTAGGTGCACTGATAGTGTCTCCATGTCTGTGGTTTAAGTTGATTCTCCACTTTGATATGTTGTATAGTGTGCATGTACTGTAATTACGTGTTGCTATAATGGAAACATGTGCCAACCCTTTTATCATATGTGGCATCAGAAATCATATTTCCATTATTGCACCTGTCTGTCTGTCCGACTGACAAAATGCAGATGGATGCTTTTGATGTATTTATGTGGCTAATTAAAAATCACTGGGATGAGGCAACACAGTTTTCAGGTTTTCCACCAGTAAAGTTTGGAGATCGTAGCTGGTCCACTTTAACTCAGCCTGGTTGGAAGTTGTCACAAGCTTTGTGACTCGCCCCCTTAACTTTAATCAGGTGGTGGCAAGCAAAACATGGGTGTTTTGAATCACAGCCATTCACTGACAAACAGCCTGTATGCACACTGTACACTCGTTGACGTTGCACAAACAGTCCAGAGCTATTGCTTGTCAATGCTTGTGTAATACATTTTGGTTTCAAGAACATCGCCAACATCAATGCTTTCGCTGTATTAGCAGAAATCCTGGTTTTATAACAGAAAGGAGACCTCTCTTGGGTCCTTTCTCTTTTGGTAATTTTCCTGGCATATAATATCTCTCTACATTGGTGACGTTTATGTGAAAGTATCTATAAAAGGCATTTTAACCAAACTGCAACTCTTTTGAAGGATTGGTCATTGTCAGACATTTCGTTATTCCAAAAAGGTTAAAATCCTTGCATCATTTTTAATAACTTTCTCATTCAATTTCTTTGCATTGGAAATGGCTTGTCAAGCTGCATGTTTTCCTTAGTTAATTGCTGGGTTAATTAACTTGGACTGTTTTACCTATTAATGTTCTTAACCAATATTTGTTAAAAGGATTGTCAGCAAAATCACCCCTATCATGTCTGTAGTTATTTGGTTTTTTTAGCATACGATCTTGCCTTTTTCCCAAAAGCTTTAAATTTGGTTGCTTGGTTTTGGTTACAAGGCAGCAGAACATCACCAACTTGAATTTGGACACTAACATACACTTATCGGACAAAATGTTAAAACCAATGACAGTTAAAGTAATAAATAATTTCTTTATAATGCATTGTCCTGCTGGGAAACCTTTGGTCCTGGCATTCATGAGGATAGCACTTTGATGAGCCCTACCACTCAAACTCTAGCCACTTTCACACAGAGAGGCTGTATTATCGCCGCAGCGGCAGTTTGCTAATTCTCCACCGTTGGTCACTCACACTCACTGGTGTAATTCACACAGAAAGCTGGCCCTGAGGCTCCTAAAGAGGCATGAAGGTACACGTCATGATGATGTCTGTGTTTTTTTCAAAGTGTTTCCTCGGTGTCCTCTTGTCAGTCTAAACCCGTGGATAGTTTATAATCATATGGATGCTGTTATAGTGTGTTGTGATTGAGATCCTGACCTACTAAACATCCTGTCAAAGTCATGTTTTTCACTCTAAATTATATAATAACATAATCCGCATTAGGGCTGGATATTCTTAAGAATCACACGATTCGATTCAATTTCGATTCTTTAGGTTGCAGTTCGATTCAATATCAATTTGATTCAATATTGATTTAAATGCTTCGATATTGATTCAGTAATAATTCATTAGAGGACCTGCTGATAATTTTTAAATTAAAAAAAGTAATCTTAAATCATGAGTCTTTTCTCTAGGAAGTTCTAGTTCGAAATGTAAACAAAGGCACACTATGTGTTAAGTTAATAAATAGTGCAACCATAGTTAAGCTGAGAAAGTGCTATTGTTTCTGGGACTGCATGGTACATTTTTGTCTGATATAAACATAGATATAACCGCAGTCCCTCCGCCGTCCGGCTGCACATGCGGGGGTAAAATGTTGACGCTGAACACCCCTCTCTCCCCGGAGGAGTGCTACCCGCGGGCGCACGGTGCGGTGGCCAGGGTGAGACTGGCTGCGCTGGGAGTTTACAGCCTCCGCAAGAGCGGTGTGTCAGCCATCGGCTACCCGCCTCCGCATCTCCGACGGTGTTTCCATGGTGCATCACCCTCCGACCCTCGAGCGAGGTCACGAGTGAGGTCGTGAGCGAGGTGCTTTCAGCTGTTGGAGGCGGGGACTGGGAGGCATCCGGCAAAGGACAGCGATGTTCGGGGGCTGCTGCTTGCCTGAATCAATTGATGAATCGATATTTTTATCCACCTCTAATCGGCATCAGGAAACTGGAAGCTGTCTGACTCCATCGCTCAGGGTTGTTTTCTGGGGGAAAGTTCACTGAAGTCTCGGTCCGGAGGGCTGATCGTTGATCCTTTTCTTTTTTCTTTTCTTTTTTTCCTTTTGGTGGCAGACCAAGCAGAAATGCGATGAAGTGATGGTTGGACAGGCGGGAAGACAGACACTTCTCCACAGTATAGCTGTGGTAATTTTTTGCTCATATAAGTTGTTTGGTCATGTAATATTGCTTTATATGACATTTCTCTTTATTTAGTTGAGTGAAGGACCTGTGTAGTTATCAGACTGTCTGATCGACATGCCCTCGATATGCACAGCTGGCTTATCAATTCACACTGGTTCGGTTCGTCAGTACTGCGCGTCTGATACTACCTCCAGAGGTGTATCAGAGCAAAATTTCACCGCACACCGCCGCTGAGATATTCTCACAGAGATGGAGGCAATGAATTGGGGCAGGATACCGACAGTGTAAATGGTGCCTTTGTTGCAAACCATGTACACTGCCTAATGGAAGTGCCCCAATGAGCAGAACAGTGGTTGCTGTGACAATGCAGACTGCCCAGGAATGGCCAGAGGAACATGACTAAGGGCTAAAGGCATAGACGTGGCAGCCAAATTTCCATTATTTCAATCAGATTGAGGATCTGTAGTTTATGCTGGAACAAATATTAACTATGGAAGCCCCACGGTGGGGAGGGAATTGGCTGTGGCCTGTTGAGGCATAGACATGGACTGCCTCTTGGTCAGTGTGTCCCAGCCACTTCCAGGGCTGTGTTTACTTTTCACCTTACGAAAACAAATCAAGTAAAACTATTTACAAGTTATTACATAACTGCAGTGGGAAACTTTGTTTTTAAACTAGGTTGAAAAGGATACGTGCATAGCATGCACAAAATAATCTTTGCTGCAACCTCAGTGGGGAGTGGGACAAGTCCAGACAAATCATTGGCATGATGGCTCTCCTCAAATGTGTGCATCATTTTTAAACATTAAACATAATTTATCTAGTTTCAGTTTAGATACAACTAAATCTGCCCTGGTGGATATGGATGCCATAAAGGTATAAACCAGCTTCAAGACTACTGGAGACATTTGGAGAAGATGAGCATGTTGTTATAAATGCCAATGCAATCACTTAATTAGTTCATGGTTCGTGTGTGTGACAGAGAGGGGGAACATTTTCCTTAAGAGTTCATATATTTACCTTTTATAAAATACAATGGCCTATTTCTTGCATATAGGATTTTACAGGCAGTTGCATATTGCTGCTGATTCAAACTAAAGTACTGGTTGAAAAAAGCAAACTGAGTGGCTAGTAGGTCCAGCACAACTCAGGTTTCCTAGCAGAACTTTGCATTTTGACAAGATGATCCATGTG
This sequence comes from Sparidentex hasta, assembly GCA_030272975.1. Lineage (NCBI taxonomy): Eukaryota > Metazoa > Chordata > Actinopteri > Spariformes > Sparidae > Sparidentex > Sparidentex hasta. Next base: position 42,936 of record JARJLU010013219.1, on the reverse strand, counting down.
ATTCTCTTCACCTGTCTGGGTTTTTAATGGTGAGGTTGTTTGTTGTATGTTGTGTTGACTTATTATGTACTGCACAAATTTACAACTGGATTTTCATATGGGACATAGTGCCAGACCAGAAAGATATCCTGTCTTTTTTTGACATGATTTCACTTGGAGATTAATGCTGGAATAAAATATTTCTAAAGGCAGTTTGCTAGATTTTGTTAAAGGATAAACAACAATCCATTTAGCCTAAGTCAGGCTCAGGTAAAAGACATAGTCAGTATTTCAAAATGAGCTAAATGCTAACATTACATAAACTGTTGATGATTGATTGATGGCAGTCTATGACCAGAACTCTGCAAATAACAATATGGTTTTGCCTATCTACATTAGACAAGATGTGTGGTTTTCAATTTGTCATGGTATGCTCTTGCAAGGGAAACACTCCACATTGTGTATGCAGAATAGTTTATGCTGAATGGTAATGAGGCTTATACATAATTGTCCACTGTGTTGTAATGTCGATATGCTTTACAGACCAGTAAGTGTTTCTTTAGAAGTGTTAACTATAATTTTGGGGTTTTTTTTGTCATGCCGGGAGTTTGTGTCTGGGTAGGGTTCTTATAGGTTGAATCTACATTTGCTTAATTTGAGGATTTTTTGTGTTTTTATTGAATCACTGTTGTTGCATAATGTTTGTTTTGCTTTCCTGCCCTAAGGAAAAAAACACGGTGGGCACACTTGCCTCCAGTTCTTATAGCTGACAGCATTTCTTGATAATTTGACAAAATTTAAAGGAGAAGTGCACCAATAAAATGAAGACCTGTTATAAGAAATCGTGGGGAAAAGGACATCATCTGAAAGCTACTACTAAATTGAAAAGGCTTGTTCGTCTGTAATAGTATATCTCTGCTTTCCACCTCACAGCCTCGCTGTGCACACAGACAGTATTTCGCGCCCTGCTCCTATCCTTCAGTTGGAACCCAGTGCTACATTCTCCGTCACCAACGGCACCAGAGGGACCCATTTCATATTTGGACCTGTGGCTGGTGCTGCAACAGTGACAGCGCTCAGATTGGCTCAGATTGAGACCCAGGCGCAGATTGCTCTCCAGCAGCTTACTACTCTAGCAACTATTGTTGGCAACCAGTGTCACAACATCAACGGGTTTGCGGCAGCATTATCTCCTTACTTGGCCCTACTGAGTCTTCTCAATAGACAACGGGGGTCAGCTGTTGGGTTTAACCGAGGCACCACCAGCAAAGGTTACAGAAACACACTCTCTGCTGGAATGTACCACCACCACTCTCAACAACAGGGGCCACCACATGGCCCCAGGCCTCCTCATCATCAGCCGCCTCCAAACCAACATCAGAATCGCCCTGCACCTGATATGCTTTCGCAGGTGATGGGTTTCCAGTTTCCCCGTCCCACTCAGCTCCCCGATGAACTTGAGTCTGCCCTGGCCATACGTGGTGGTAGGGACATGGATCACCGCCTTGTTGACCACATGAGCCGAGCAAACCAACATCAAAACCAAAGCTCAGATTCTGGGATTGGTCAACATGGAAGCTACAGCTCTAACCCAATGGCACTCACCTCTGATAATCAGCCCAGCCAACAGCAAGGAGTAGACTGGTCTAGCTACCAACCTCCAACTAAACTGTTTGCCAGTCCTCCACCTAATACTAGCCACCAGCCCCAACGACACCAAGGGCCGCAACAACAGCCCCAGAGCAGCCACACTGGAACAGGCATGCAAAGCTGGACTCCCCCTGTAACTGAATTACCATCTTCGCAAGCCCGCCACCCCCACAGTGGTGGTGGGGATGGGCAGGGTTTGTACACACCGGAAAGTGCAGGAAGTATATTGGCTAGCTTTGGACTTTCAAATGAGGATTTAGAAGTGCTGAGTCACTACCCTGATGATCAGCTAACCCCAGATACTTTACCGTTCATACTCCGTGACATCCAAATCAATAAGTCAGGCAACCAGAAAAATGTGGCTTCCACTTCGACATCCTCGTTCTCACGCAACATTCATGATATGCCACTGCCTTCTTCCCGTTCTTCGCCTTTGGCACGTTCACGCTCTCCAGAAGTGCCCAGCCTTCTTACTGTTACACAGACAGCAGGTAAAGTCATTGACTATGGTCATGCCAGTCGGACAAAGGAAGAGAATACTACTAGAGAGACTTTCAAAAGAGAGCCGCTCTCCAGTGAAAGGACAGTTAAAATGTATCCATCTTCGTCGTCCACCTCATCAGCTCCAAAAGCTGATAAAGCTGAAAGGCGGCAGGTTCGCTTGGAACACACTGAATCAAGCAAGCATGGAGACCGGGACTATCGCAGGACAAGTAGCGACCATCGCAAGAGCAATCGGTCACCTGGCAGGGATTTTCCATCATCATCTAAATCTCGTAATCTAGACAGGGACTACAGACGTGATGGACCCAAACTTCGGCCCTCATCTGAAACCAGGAGTGAGGCTTCTTCAAGACGGTCTCTCTCCTCTTCATCTGGCTCTAAACCACACAGCAGCAGCAAGAAGTTACCTACCCCCACCATGATAAGTGATTTCTCAGCTGTGTCTCCAAAGGTGTATCCCCATACCTGCTCCTTGTGCAACATACAGTGTGATCAGGAAAAGGTGAGTGCCCACATGCCCCCGTACCAATGTCTGAAAGGAATACCTACACATGTTGAAATTTAGTCTTCATCCTTTCTTCTCCAGGCAGTTGTCAAGATGAGGGTGATTTTGATGTCATTCAAGCTGTGCACAAATACAAATTCCCATTAAGATAAGTCTAAAAACAACGTAGATAGCTTGATGCCAGCAAAACCCATTGTTTGAATAATGGCTGCTTACTGTTCAAGCATGCTCTAATAAAAAGCATTAAGCTAGGTATTAGCAACCCAGACTGATAGCTTTTTGTGGCCACAATCTTGGCTGAAGGCTATAGTCAGAGCTTACGTGCCCAGTTTTATGCAGAAACGCCAATTGCTTCCAAGAGAGCAGTTTCCAAAACACTTGCTTTCACATATTGTTCTTAGTGAGACGTCAGTGGAACATTGATTACATTGTTCATTTAAGGTGTGATGTATTTTGTATTTGGATGGCAGTTTCTAGGCCTACCATCTTTGGAGATGGGGGTTTGACATGCAATCACCACAGCTGCACCTGACATCAGTAATTGATACAAATGGTGGAGAGTAGAAAAATCAGGCTTTGGAAAAGATGACTGTCTGGTGAATTAAAGTAATACTTGAGTTTAAACTTAGAAGTTGCCCCAAAAGGCTGGAAGATTAAAAAAAAAAAAAAAAAAAAAACATCTTGTAGCAGTTGAAGCTAATTTTGACAGCATCCTACTATAAGAGACAGAACTTTGGAATTGCTTGTTCCAATAGTACAGTTTAAATGCTAAAATTGTATTCATGTTCCAAAGGTTCCCAGGAAATTAACATTGAAGAAACTAATTTGTACTACTCATAAACACCTTAGATGTAATGGATTCAAACAGTCCTAGTAGGTTTAAGGTTAAAAATTCCAAATACATCACTAATTTTTAAGCAGTCCTAGTCCTTCAGCCATTTTATCAAATAAACCTGTGGTTTTCTTCCTAACTATTCTATTGGTTTTTACTTACCCCCATATATAATATAAAGGTCAATATATAGTACAGTCATGAGTATATTAAATTGGTATTGAGGGGTGTAAAAATCAAGACTTCAGGGTCATCCGTGGGAAGCATAATTGAACAGTGGTGGTAAATATGAACATTGATACATTAACTGTTTGTATGTAGTTTCATTGATAAAGGTGTCTACCAGATACAATAATGATCAGCTTACCTTGGACAAAGTACAATTTTAAAAATATGGTATAAACTGATCAGAGTAATTTTCAACGCTAGTGGAAACATTATCATAGTTTAACAGCAATGGCTGTTGAATAAACTCCTTTTGATCTCTGAGAATATCCAACGCTCCGGTCTCTAGTGTCAGAGTGGAGTTTCTCGTGCTTGAACGGTGTTGTGATTGACTATATGTAGGAATAACTTAGTTTTAAAATGGTTTGTATTCCACATCAGTGTCATTATATCAATATCAACTCACATTTGAGTGCAGTTGTCCTAATATCTCAGGTATGCCAAGTGTGGAGTTTTTGAAGATCTGGTATATTCTGACAAAAGCATTTTGTCAATGGTCATTTCATTCGTCTAACATTTTCTCATTAAAAGGTTTACATTTGTCTCTTATAAAGGTTTCGCCAAATTTGCAAAAGTGTCATTAGTAAAATAAGGGTCATATGTCATGATGTAACAAAATATTAGATGGTCTTTGTCAAAATGACAATACTATAAGGTTTTTAGATTTCTGTCTGCAAACTTCCTGGCTTATCAGAATATTTGTTAACTTGTTGAACATAGGAGTTTTTCTTTTATTTGGAACTAATTGTCGTATTGAATTCCATACAGCATAGACGACAAATCGATGGATGAGCAGATATTGGTGTAATAAATGATCAGTCTTCTTCGGGCCTATCTGGACAACATTTGGAAAAAGAAGACTAAAAGCATTTCTTTTGTCTTTTTTTCTGCCAGTGGTGTAGAGTATTAATGATGAAGACTGATTGTCGCACTGAGTAACTGAAAGCAGAAATACAGAACATTTTTAGCAACACAAATGATTTAATGATCTAATATTCAAAGTCAAGATCAAGTATAGTATTGTATTACTGTTAGTGGCAGTAACATAACTTGAACAGAAATAAGAGAATCAAAGAAGTGGGCCTCCACTTTCAGTTAAGGGTTTTTGAGCAATGTTTAAAAAACACTAGGGAACAAACATTGTCTTGAGCTTAAGTCTATATACTTTCACTCTAGATAATGTGGTATCATATTGCTTTTGCTGTTTATCTTCTCATGTTTGAAATTAGGATGTAGTTTTTGTTTAGGATTGATTTCATTTGTCTCTGATTATGACATCTTCCTTTCCCATTTGTCGTTTTTCTTCAGGACTGGGTTGACCATATTAACACTGTTAACCACACTGCTGCCTGCAGAGACCTCCGCAACAAGTGAGACAATCTTTAATGTGCTGCTGAGATCTTGCATGTCCAGTATAGCAGAGTGTATCGTCATAGTCACTTCCCCCTTTTAGATAGTAAAGGCAGCAATGTGCCAGCTTGTCTTTCTAAAAGGGAGGTGTAATATTCCTCCTTTTCCAAAAGCCGCGACTTGGCCGCCACAAGGGTAGGTAAACATGTGACGTGGCGTGAAGCACGAAGTTGGGCAGTGAACAGTGACAACGGATTTGTCTTCAAAATGAGAGCTTTATATTGCACCCCATTTGGAGTTTAGAACGGGGTTCTTAGTAGCGACTGTTTGTAGCTTGCCGCTACAACAGCAAGCGGACAACAGAGTCAACTACAGAGACCCAGGAGACGCCAGTATCTCCTGGATCTCAGCGGCTTTCCAGTTGCTCATCTTGACGTAAGTGGATGAAGTGATGAAGTGACTGCTGTGATCAGCTGTTTTCTGGTTTTAAAATTCCCCGGCTGTGGGTTGCACAATAGTGCACGTCATCGACACCTCTGCCCATCTCACGCAATTGCCGGCACATTGCCGTCTCGGATTTAGATAGCAATGGAGGCGGGAATACGTGTACCCTCCGAGGCCTCAAACCACAGACCTCAAACAGACCCCCAATTTACCCCCTTTTGTCTAAATCCACAGACCTAGCCGCAAAACTGTGAGGGTTGTGAGGCTCAAGAAAAATTATCCACAGTTTTACAGACACGTCTTTCACAATGTTAGCTTATGAGAAAGACCCCAGTGCACCGTGAGACTGCCACAAATAAATACATTTGTGGGAAACACTGAGGTAAATTGTTGATGCCAGAGCTGATGCTTGCTGTGTGATGAGGATGGTGGGGCAGGAGGGTAGATGGTCAGTGGTCAGAATTACATTGTTGATTGGAAAAATCGAATTGGAATTCAGATGTTATCTTCTGGGGACTTTGGCTTTGTGTTATTGGCTGTATTTACTGGCCAGAATTTCACAGGCATCGATATATATAGCCTATAATATACATTTCCCATGCACAAGTCTGAAGGCTATTTCTCCTGACCACACATGCTCGTTTTCTTTAATTTGATATTTTTTGATGAACAGAATCATGATCACCCAATAGAAGTGGTGCACATAAAGGGCAATGATCCAGACTGAAATATGCTTCTGCTTTGTTGTTCACATTGCTTTCTTAAATGTTTTAATCTGAGTTTTTCACTATTAATAGGAAATACTTATGGAATTTCAAACACAATTTTAAGGGTAAGAAGATGTTGAACACCATGCTAACAGGTGTTTGTGTGTGTCTCTGTAGGTACCCTGATTGGAAACCGAATCTACCAAGGTCAGTTGGTTCTTATGTTTCTAATAATCTGTTTTTAGTGTTGACCCACAGCCAGTGAGAGTCACTCTCATCAGTTTTCAAATAACTTGACCAGCCAATCTGACACAGACCTAACTGAGCAGTTTTGTGTTATCCATTTGAAAATAATTCTATATATTGTTTTTTAGATATCTTTCATAAAGTTAGACTTCATAGTCACATCTTTAGTATCTCACTAATTAAACTCAGTATTGGTGTGATTGTGTTATGTAATTTCACTGGTTATATCTGTCAATGAATTTTGTTTTTGAACCAGTCGCAGTGGGCGATATGGCAGCCGGGCTCTGTGGGATCCCAGGGATGGCTCTCCATCGCATTCCATGTGCGGATCCCATTCTTGTTCTCCTACCCCAAGTCCTCCTCACAGCAAAAATCGGGCGGGCCCCTATCTCCACAGGCCACACGGGAGGCCTTATTCACCCAACTATCGCCATCAACACTACACAGGTAGACTACATGCTTTCAAATTAAGGCACCATGTGTACAAAGTGCACTAGGGTGCAATAGGATTAGGGTTACTTTTAAAATGCTAACCCTCCAAGTTGGACAATATTATGTTCCTGCAGTAGAGGAGGCAATACACAAGGATGACTCTGGGGTCAGATTTAAGATATATATTGTGCACACACATCCAAAAAACAATACGATAAAATAAACAATGCTACCCTACAATGTTTAATTGTTTTTAAGAGTACACTGCGCTTGATTATATATGAAGTGTGAATATTGCATTGGACTTGGTTGTGGCAGATGCTGTCCAGTAACTCGGGCATCTGCAGGACATGATATTAGTTCTTAACGGTACACAGTTGATATGTCTATGAATACATAAAAGTTTACAGGTAAGTACAAGTCATGGCATTCTTCTTGTAATACGCGTTGACTACTTAAAAGAATCTTTGGTTTGTACACATCTGGCATTTCACAGAATACTGCAATGGATGGTGCTTTCTGAATAAATGCATCTGTGTGAGCATGTAGCCCACAGATCATCTTTAGAGGCCCGTGACACATCCCTTCTTTCACCCCCTTGCTCATACCATGGCCATCTTGGAAAACTGGCCTTCATTTTGAGCTCAATGACACACCTTTAAAATTTCTTGCCTGTTTCATGCTGTCAAAAATCTGTTCCAGACAGACACATACTCAGATACTGTATACTAAATTTGCATCTGTGGTAATTCCAGCTACAGTGGATGTCTTTTAGACCACATTTTGTCATAATAACACACACATGGACTTGCAAGGTGAAAACGTCACCAGCTGATACTGCAGTGTCTCCAGACTAATCTCTTTTACAATCACCCTGAAAAACTATTTCATCTCCCTGATTCCACAAGGCAAGTCTTTTTTGGGTTCTGGCCGCAATGTGGCAGCCGGAACTGATTACGGCCATTGGAGCTGCACTTGTGATTCCAGCAAGTGCACCATGAGCTGCCTAGTCTGTTTTTGACAGTAGTGCACAAAACCCTGTAAAACGGCACAGGCAGGAAGTCAGACACAGGAATTTAAGAAAGCAATTTTAAAAAATGGATATACTAGCAGTGTCTGTGAAACGTGTTCCCATCACACTCTTGGTTTTATATTTTCAATCTAATTTTAATGTAATGAAAAAAAAAAAAATAATAATTTCTTGTTGCTTCTGTCCTCATCCCTCTGATTCACGCAGGGGGTTCCTCTCGCAGAGGTGTGAAACGTCCTCATGATAATTCTGCCAAGTTCCCCTCTGACTCCAGCAGACATCCATCCTTCTCCAAGGTGGGGTACAGCTCCAAACATGGACCACCACAGGCCTCCACCAAAACCTTTAAGAGCATGATGAGGCCTGGAACCAAGGCCACTAAGACGGCAAGTACCAAGGCCACTGACGCAGTGGCTGTTTTCCTCCATTGCTGTGTAAAGCCTGATAGACAAGACCACTTTATTTGACCAAACAATTGTGCAGCTTATTGTGTACAATTACATGAAGGGTAGATTAGTAGTAGACACAGATGTTTTGTGATATGTGAGAGTCTGGAAGTGTTTTCTTTATCCTGACGTCAGCAGGGCTATGTAGTACGCAAGCCAACAACAGGAAATGTTAAATGTATTTTATCAACTGTGTTTATATAGTTTCTCAGTGGCAGTTAAATGATTTTGATTTGATCTTATATGCAGAATATCTGAAGATCCATTTCATCAAAATATATCAGGACATATTGGACAGTTCCTCATATTGTTGAGTTTTCTTTTCAGAACAAAGTAGTAAAATCTTGCATTGCTTTGCCTTTGAGTAACTTGAACAAAATTGTTCCTAAAACTTGTTTCTAGACTGCCAAGCCTCCACCAGCTAAGAAGAAGAAGAAGCTAGGGACTTTGGGCTCCCAGGACTCTTCTGTTGCAGATCGTCTGGTTTATCTGACAGGAATCCCAAAGGATGCCACAGAACAAGAAGTTACTGACTTGGTCGGGTCCTTTGGAAAGATCAACAATGTGATCCTCATGCCATGCTCTGAGGAAGAGAGTGAGAAGGGTGAAGGACAAAAGGTGCTATTGAAGTGCAACCTAATGGTTGTTGATGAATTTTGCAATAATAAAATTTTTAAATAGTGTGTTTTTTATTTTTTTTATTTTTATGTTTTATATTAATTGGAGGATTGTTGATTAGGTGATCGCAGGAAAAATATCAATTTTGCCTGTTAGTAGGCAAAATGAATACAAGTAAAGAATCCTCTGGTGGGTATGAAAGGGTCCAAAACATACAGCCTGTAAACAGACAGAAACAGCTGATCTAAAATGATCACAAGTTGCTTTGTACATTTATTAATTATCTGAAGAAAATTGGCTGACATTCAACAATAACGTCACAATCTGATTTTATGATATTGATTTGTTTTTTCTTGTTGCCGTTTGCTCAAGTGATATTATAGGCAAAAAGAAAATCATGTTACAATAATATCAAATCTGACCATTTTATAATTCTTTATTTTCTGCATTGTTGTAAAAAGATAAGCTAAATCAACATTTACAATGTAAGTACATCTTTGAAGAAAGAGTTACAAGTAATTGAGTTGGTCTCTCAAAACAGTCACTCCTGGGCCCTAAAAACATTAGTGGATATTTTGATCTTTGAAAATGGTTGTGTGATGCAAAATCCCATCATGGCTTTCGTCCTATATCATCACTTGATGTAGGACCACCTTACCTGAGCCTTCTTCCTCTGTTGCAGGCATCTGTCTGCATGGTGAAGGCGGAAGATGCTCAGGCTCTGGCTACCTCAACAGATCTCTCCATCAGAGGCCAGCAAATCACTGCTTTAGTAGCCAAGGTACAGTGTCAAATGATATGCGTGTAGTGTTTATGGTCTATCTTGTTTAAAGTTGATGCATGGAAAAACAAAACTTCCCACAAAAAAAAAAAAGAATATGTTTTTGTTTTGAGTGTAAAAATCAGTTGTGAAACCGTTTTGGACGATTTTTTGGACCGCATTTAAGTTATCTCATTTTTTAGTAAACACTTTTGTTTTATTTTCCTTTAGAAATCGGAAACAGGCCCATCAAATGATGCCAACAACAGGTCTGTCACAGTTATCTTAATTTTCTTTTTTACTGTTAATGTGCTGGAAACTCACTGTGCCAATTTCAAACATGCTCAGACTGTACTCAACTATTAACAATTCTGTCTTCACAGGAAACCTGCTGCAGATGAGGACAAAGGTGCAGTTGGGGAAGACTCTGGTAGGGGAGCAAAAATAACTCTTGCTGAGAGATTGCAATACCTACCAATGAAAAAAGTCAATGCTCACATATCCAAATGTATCTTTTGGCAAAATAAATGCTCACTATAGAATTATATAACTATGTCTTAACTTTGTCAGTTACATTAAAAGCTGCCATTTCTGTAGTTAATTTATGTGCAGACAGGTTTTTGATGTCTGGCTGGTGTTGAAAATATACTGACTGTGACTCTGTTTGCATTTTGGCCCCCATCTCCTCCTCTTCCATCTCCCCACTGCAGGGGGTGAGGCTGACCAGAAGACTTCTGATGAGGTAAATGATACATACCCAAACCTTGAGAAATATACAGTTGGTCCAAAGGAATTAAACCTCTAGTCAAAATGCTTGTTTTTTGCTTCTTTTCAAATAAAAGTAATTTTGTTTCCAATACAAATGATATTGTCAGATTAACAGTTTCAGTGAAAAGTTGAGTCATTGAAAAGTGTCTGTGAATGTCAGAATATCTTAGCATGCACTTGAACTGACATGGACTGCACAAGTGTAATACTTTAACATCATGTTATTCTAGCATGGTTATGGCATAGCAACAGTTTAACACAAAGCGTCTTGTGATGCCACAGAGTGCTCTTTCTCAGTCTTTGGAGTTGAATGGAGCTGAGGTCAGATGACTGAAGAAGAGGGTTCATGACATGTCCTTGAAAGCTTTGAACAACACAAAGACTAATAAATTCATGACCATTTTTCAGAGATTCAACTTTTCACTTAAATTGTTGAGCAGACATCATTTGTAAAGGATTTTTTTTCAGCAGCGGGGGCAGGAGGAGGGGTGTGGAGGGGTTGGTGGGAGAAGTTTGCAGTGTATAGGGTGAACAGGAAAGGGGCCAGGAGTGTTCACTGTGGGGCCCCTGTACTGCAGATTACTTATAATTAATATGTTTAGTATTATTACTATTTGAAATTGGGCTCTATCACTGGTTATACCACACCAGTAATCAGACTTTTTTTTTTTATATCCCAATGTACTTCCTTCCTGCAGACAGCCATTCTGTTGATCACAGGACTTCCTGAGAGTGGCTGGTCAGAGAGTGACATCATCAAGCTGGTTCACCCTTTTGGAACTCCCTCTGACATCATCCTGGCAACAAAAATTGGAAAGGTTGGTATGAACACATTTGCCATAACCTAATGGCACAATTATTTAATGAAGTTGAAGGGGGTAGTCAAACAGCATTATAATGAAGTAGAGTAGTGCTGCAGGGATGAACTGGCCTACAAATGTGTTTCTCCAGCTATAATAAAACATGTTTGATTGATAGTTAATCATATCACAATCACAATGCCTATCAAATATATAATTTATATTTAATGTATAGTGCAGCCATAATTTTGAAACATATCGCACAATATTAACCAAAATTTCCCAGCTTGGGATTAATAAAGTATATCTATCTATCTATCTAAGAAAACATCTGTTTTGTATGTTAGGCACTTGTGTCAGTTCCAGACATGGAGATTGCTCAAGAGATAGTGAAAGTCAACACTTTTATGCCTATGAAGATCAACAACTCTGAGCTGAAGATGATTCATCTTAAACAGTGCATCACTCTCACCACACCGGTAAGCCTGTCATCATTTTCCTCTACCAGATAATGATCATCATTTCTCCTCTGTCATTGTCTGATTTCCTTTGTCAAGTATGTCACTTTTGTAAGGTTGATTCTTTCTTGTAATTGAAGTAGGGCAGAATTCAGTAACTATTTGCATGTGTTTGCATCATGAGCAACAATTGATAATTAATACTAAAAAAACATTTGACACAGGTGGCTCTGTACAATCTACTGATTGGATCAGTGGACCCATTGGTGAGTATTTCTACCATTATATGTGTTGGTTCTGGTATATTTAGGAGGATGCACCAGGATTTGCTAAGAGGCTGTTTTTGATCTATAGACAGTAGATAGTCGTCGAGTAATTGATCTGTCAAAATTGTGTTAATATGTGTAGTAATCCAAAAGGAGGTTTACACAAATGCTGCTCTGTCACCAAAATGAGTGGGTCTACACAGGTATTTTATACGCAGGTCAACCTGCAAAAAAGTGCCTACTGACCCCATTCTCACTTTCCGCAGGCAAAGCAATGTCTGTGATTTATATCTTGTATCTTTGACCATCACAACTCTCACGAAATTACTCATTTCACTGTCTTAATTTGAGCCATTCAGTCCAGTAACATTTGGAAAGCCTAGAAGAGCCGTACCGATTAGATAATTTCCATTCAAAATATTAGCCTCAGTTATTAGCTATTAGTTGGTAAATCAAAGTTTTTAGGCTTCAGAACACCACCGAGCAGCTTTCATAGGAATGAACGGGGCTCCGCCTCCAACACTGCGTCTAGTGATAAAATGTTCTTGGATAGATGCATCCCAAATTCCTTTATTTATGCACCACCACCAGATGTTGATAATGTGTCATTAGTTCAGGTGGTGGAATTTATCATTTTCATGCAGAGTTTACACATGCTTATTGATCTTAGTGCATTTAAGTGGTATTTTTGATCAGTGGGGTAAAAGTTACTACTGCAGTAACCTACCTTGAATTAAGTTATATCACAGTTTCTGCATGACAACACATCCTGCAGCTGCTTCATAGAAGAAGCACTGTGTTACTGTGATTCAGTGTGCTCAGTGTTTGTTCATTTTCTGTTTGTCACTTTGTCAACAATTGAAAGGAACCTTTGGCCAGGACACTAGAACATTCTAGATATAGTTAAGCAAGGAAAGTCCTGTAAAGTGAAGTGAGTGTTGTCAGATTGGTTTGACAATTTTTAACCCAACAATTTCTCAAAATCTGCATAGATTAACAAAAAAGAAAGTTGTAGGTAATAAACAATACAAATGATTTACTAGACAATGGCAATAGTACTGAAGTTCATCACAGTTTTTTAATATGACAAAATAATGTAACAGCAATTCAAGTGCCAATTCATTCTGCCCTCTGTCACAATAATGAAGAAAAAAGAAACTGCTCAGATGATGAAAGGATGGAGTTTATCTGACTTGGTTGACTTCAGCAGGGTTCTCTGTGGCCAAAGTGTCCACACGTACACAAACACACATATTGTGGCTTAGGGGTTGAGCCAGCATCTAGTTTGGTTCCCATGGTCTGCATGTCAAAGTGTCCTTGGGCAAGATACTACACCCCAAAGTGCTCCTGATGTGCTGGTCGGCACCTTGCACGGCAGCCACCGCCATCAGTGTATGAATGTGTGTATGAATTACTGTAAGTCACTTAAGACAAAAGTACTGCTAAATGCCCTGAATGTAAATGACACATTAAGGTTGCGAAAATGCATTCCCATGCTACCAAGTATCCAGCTTTGCAAAAGCATCCCTGCTTGCCCAAGTTGCCAGTGGTTGGTAATGAGGGTTCCTCATACCTTTTCTTACCTGAACAAATGAAAATTAGGCCATATCACAGTTGTGCCAGGCTGTTCACGTAACTAATGCATATCAATTATGAATGTATTTTTGATAATATTGTAGTTTTTAATTGGTTAATGTCAAACCTCCTTTGTATCCTGCAGGAGAGTCCTGTTCCAGTAGGTTGGAGCAGCCTGTTGGTGATCAGAAATGTTCCCAACACACCAGCTGGCTCCTCTGAGGTCCAGAAACTGGTGCGACGTTTTGGTACCGTCATCAAGACCCTAGAGCTCAGCAGTATGGTGAGGATGTTTGTCTGTGTAACTGCAAACATGCTATTCCATTGTGTGCCATGAGTCCCAGCTATATCCTGGGTTAGAAATCCATTCCCTTGAAATCTTCCTGGTCCCAACTTTTCTTGTCAAGCATAGAAATCTCACGTGCTGATGACTTTTTGTGTCTTTCCCTGCTCAGGTAATTTGTGAGATGGCAACTGCAGCCATGGCCCTTTCTGTTTACAAACGCTTTCAGGCGTTCCCATGCATCATCCAGAACAATCCTCTGTTCTTTTCCCGCAAGCCTGACCCCAAAGCCAACACGCAGACCAAAGTCATCACTGCATACCTTGATTCATCTGAGGTTGGTAACTTTGATCATGAATGGTTGTAAAGAGTTAAGGGATATCCATATAATATATTTTTCACCTACTAGTGGCATGAGTTATTACAGCTTTAACTGCAGGTGCTTGATGTGACAGTCCTTGTCTCTCGTCATAGGATACACCAGCAAATGGCAAAGGTAGCCAAAAAGCAGCAGCTGCAGAAGAGGAGATGGCACATAAAGAGGACTCTGAATGTCCATTGGAGGGCATGGAAAAAGACAGTGATGGGAAGGATGAGAAAATGAAGAGCGAAAAGAGAATTGATGAAGATGAAGATTTGGGAGACAATGGGAGCAAAGACACAGTGATCATTAAAGACGAGCTTACTAATGCTGTTTCTGACTCCTTCTCTGCACCAGACGCCAAACCAAAAGCAGACTTGGAGACAAAAGAAAAATCAGCTGTTGAAATTGTCATGGAGGCAGCAGAGGAAACAAAAAGTGTAGATGAATCCAAAGTAGGAGATGGTGACACTCAGGCTGGTGAAGACACAAAAACACCTAGCTCTGATGCCGAAGCAGATCCTCAAGAGATGGCCATACCACAGCTCCCCAAGGTGAAGTAACAAAAACATGCTAGTGTGTTTCTGTTGGTGAACACAGACTGTTCTCCTGTGTTGAAAGGGTCAGGAACCTCCAGCATATTCATTTTTTTTTTTTTTTTTACAAATTATGTCATCTCTTTTTGGTCCATGTTTCAACAGGTGACGCAAGAGATGGTTAATGCACTGCTTGTGGAGTGCCGAACAAGGACAGCCAGCCATCCCAACAACATGGCATTTCCCACCAATGGGGATCACAGTGAAACACAAATGGAGACAGACCAGCATGAAAAAGCAGCAGAGGAAACAAAAGAGCCAGCCAAGATCACAGAGGAGGAGCAGTCAAAGAAGCAGGAGAGGGAGCGAAAAGAGAGGGAGGCAAAAAGAGAGAAGGAGACAAGGGAGAGAGAGAGGAAGGAGAGGGAGAGGAGGGAGAAGGAAAAGGAGGGGACAAGACGGGCGAGGGAGAGGGATGAACGCTTTAGGAGGGAGAGGAAGGAGGATGAAAGAAGGGAGTGGGAGAAGAGAGATGAGGAAAGAAGGGAGTGGGAGAGGAAGGAAAGAGTGAGAAGGGAGAGGAAGAGAGCATACGGTGACAGTGTGTCAGGAATGAGGTCATACAAACAGAGTTCACGGAGGGATGAAGAGTATGACAACTCCCGAGAGACCAAAACGGTGAGGAGATGCCGTCATGTCATGGAATTTTCCACTCTCTCCTAGATATTTTTGAGTTAATTCTTTTTATCCTGTCATCTAATCAGTTGGAGGAGGAGTTTGATGCGTTCCCATTCAACATGAGTGACTTTGTAACACTAGATGAAGTAGGAGATGTGACCGACCTTCCTCGCTCTCCTTCTCCCACTGTTCCCATGGAAAACAATAAAAACGCAGAGGGAAGGGAGGACGATCCCACATCTGTCCCAAAGGATGCCCCAGAGGTTCATGTTAGCTTCTACATATCATATTGAAGAGTTTCTCTACATTGTTATCTGGCTGACTGAGACATCATGACCTTCTTTGTCTTTTCTGCCTCTAGGATGTTACCACAGACATAAAAATGTTGGACACCACAGTGACCCTGATTGAGTCTGATCAGCATGTGTCAGGGTCTGACCCTGTGACTGTGCTGACTGGTGGTTTGGTGTCATCAGATCTGACAGCTGGTGTTATCCCAACAACTGAAGCGTCACATGATTCTTCCCAAACCCAAACACAGGTGGCAGCATGTGAACCAGAGGCACTTAAGACAGGTACAACTAAAATGATTTGACCACTATTATGAAGGAAAGAAACCCTTTCTTTCTTAATACTGATGCATTTTATGTCCTACAATAGCAAACCAGCATCAATGAAAGACTCACTTTTTATTGCAAGGTACTGAGGATGAATTGAAGAGTCACACAGCCTGAGTAAAGAAGATGCTCTGTAGTCTGGTGGTGCAGCAAACAACTGTCTTTTAATGTTGATGTTGGACCTGCTACCAGGATGCATTACATTACTCTGCAAAGTATATAACCAATTTTCCTAAGTAACCAAATCTGTGTGGGCTCACATGCAGACTGTGTGTATAGACACAGGAACATGCATACTGAAACAACCTCATCATTGTCATATCACAGATAATAATCTAGCATGACCACAAACCTAATATTGCCAGAACAAGATCTTCATGACAGGAAGCGGTGCTGGTCATACCACACACCAGAATTAACTAAATATGAATGTTTCTTACAGCTGCTTTAAGTTTAAATGTATATTTTTTTTTCCTGAAATCTGTCATTGATTAGAAACCACACAGACAGCCACTTTGGACTCCATCTCAGAGGTTGGACCCTGTCTGACACCTGCCCCTGCAGCTTCAACTGCCCCAGCTGACTCCTGTTCCAACAGCCCTGCAACAGAGGCAGCGACTGCAGAGAGCGAGGAAGATGAGAAAGAGAGCATTGCTCTCAATCAAACCAAGGCTAAGGGGGAGGAGATTGTGGTGGTCACTGATAGGACAGTGGAACACGAGAAGATGCAGGATGGAACGGACAAAGAGACGGGAGCTCCTGCTGCAGATCTGAGTATGACTGATTTGATTCGATTTTCAGCAGTACTTGAGTATATGTGATCGCATATCAGGCTTGTGACCACAACATCTTCATTTGAAGTCTTGAATTGGTTTGGGGCAATGTTTAAAATCAGCTGAACAGTATGTTTGCTATGGGTAGTTCGCAGCTTTGAGATGTTCTTCTAGTGTTAGCCAGCGATTGGTCTCCGTATCTATATTTAAATGTCCAAGCAGGGTTAAGTTAGTCTTAAAACCTGCACACGTAAAACCAGGTCCATGCTTGTGATAAGAGCATCATAAAAGCAACCCTTTAGAGAGGGTGTTTGTGCTCTATTCGCCCAAATACAGTTTTGCAAGTACAGAACTATGACTTTGGAGGCCAGGATGGGACAGACATTGTCTTTCCTGATTTTGTCTCTTTCTGATACCCCTTTTCCACTAGTAAAAAAAAACAAACTGTTTGAACAATGTGAATTTATCATCATTACAACACAGGAGTTTGAGTCCTTTCTGTGACACTCAACATCTATTTCATTAAATGGAGTGTTAAGGATGAGTTCAGGGTCTCAAAGCCTGAGGAATGAAGCTGCTCTGTAGTCTGTGGTAATTTAGTGTCTTAGGGCTCTGTGATGGTCTGCAGATGGTACCAGTGATGTTTGGCTACCCATCCAAAAGTTTCCTGCTGTTCATTACAAATCCAGCAGGGGCTGATGTGTCTTTAGGAAGGCTCTTCTCCTCCAGCTCCCCTCATGCCTTCACATGTAGTGCTTACCGCTGTGTATTAAAAAGCCTGCTTATGTTACAACAGTGTGATGAGAGTACATGGACATGGATGTTGAGGGAGATAAGCAGTGAAAGTCTTGTGCTTTATATCCCTGTAGAGTCCCTTAACCTACTATGTTTTTGCCCCTTTCTCTGATAAACCAAAGTCTGGAGACATTTCGGCAGTTGACGATCATTATTCATGGGGATGCTGGTGGATGTGGCTTGGTGTGGATACATTTTTATTAAATCGTCAAACACTTCATTGTAGGTGGTAACGTGTTACTGGACAAAGTAAATGTAATGATATTATTGAAATCATATTAGAAATGTGTTATTTTTCTTGGTTATATTACTGTAACATGTAACTTTTGTAGCACCTTGCACCATCACTAAGAGGGATACAGGTGTTTAGTGATGAAGACACCTGGATCCCATTTGAAAAAGTACCAAACCAGCTCTTTAACATTAGTCCCTGTTTCAGATTTAAAAGAATTTCTTTCTCTCACAGGAAAGCTCGAGAGGTCTGAAACAAACACTGAAGAGAGTGAGAAGGAGAAATTAAAGACAGAAACTCAGACAAGAACAGACAACTCCCTCCCTCCCTTTGACCCCAGCAAACCAGTCGGTGAGACACTTGTCTTTATTTATTCATCTTATCTGCATTGTGTTTTCACTCTTACACTCATAATTTCTGAAGATTTGAGTGGTCAACAGCTGCTAGAGTTCTCTTGCATGTCTGTGTCCACAGGTATGGAGTTCTTGCTCCCAAAGACAGGTTTCTTCTGTAAGGTGTGTAATAGGTTCTTCACTGGAGGCAAAGAGGCAGAAATCAACCACTGCAAAACCCTCAAACACTACGATAACCTACAGGTAAGCCTAACACACACAGTAGTTTGTGTGGATATACCATAAAGATGGAATTTATCGTAGTTCCTATATATCCCTGATGTTTCACTTCTTGTACTAAGGTCATTATCTCCAAATATTCGTTTGCTCCCAATGAAGCCATAATGTCTAATTCAGTTTCTTTGTTCATTTTCTTGCAGAAATTCTTGCAGACCACTAAGAATGCGAATGTGACTGCCAAACCTGTCTCCAGCTGAATTTGGCCATAGAACTCATGACTGAAAGTCCACCCCTTTCCTTTTGTATTATATTGTCAGTTGTCACTAAGGGTCCACATTCTCACAGTAGTGTAGATTAGTTTCATGTCCTGTCTCAGTTTCAATGTGTATTGATTTTACATGTACAATTTGAAAAGAAACGAGTGGAAACTGCACACTGAATAAAATGTTTTAACTAAATTGTCTGATATCCCTCTTTCACTATTTGATAAGACTGCCTGTTGCACAGGGTTTTTTTTTTGGCAGATTTTGAGAATACGTGACAACAAAAACTGTTTCCATCACAGTAGAACAAAAATTACTATATTACACCACTACAATATTTGAGGAAGTCTATCAGTCACACTTGACCACCCTGTGCACCAGCTGTTGCTGTCTGGTTTGTAGAAGCAGGACATGTGGGCTGCTTTGGCTTTTTTTTCCCCCATACATCTTTCAAATTGCCACTAAGATGACTATAGCCAGCCATGTTCTGTTCAGTTACAAATGGATGAAATCTCTCCTCAGCTGTCAAGTGAACATCGACCTGAGCAACAGCTGTTCCACACCAACTTCCCAGCACATCCCAATTCCAATGTCCACACTGCTCATTCCTGGAAGGCCCGCAGTAGCTTGGTGCTGTCCCACTGTCAAATCTCCAGGGGCATGTGATCTCTCTCAAACATTTTTAGGCCTTTGCAGAACTGCTGACTTAAAAAGTGAAGTTTCTACAAACTGCCTGAGATATTTACCCACAGTTTAGAATGTTGTGATGTTAAACACTGGGACAGAACTTAAACATGGAGAGAAAACAAAATTCCAGATGATGGCGCTCTTATTTATCTGACATTTCTTAAATCACTACCTAAGATCTCACTTTTTCTCCTACATCTGATTTTCTACCAAAATCCCTCATCTTAGTTCATTCGACAACAAACAATAAGCTTTAGTAGAGAACAATTAACTTCTGCAGTCTTGGACATGGATGTTGAGGGAGATAAGCGATGAAAGTCTTGTGCTTTATATCCCTGTAGAGTCCCTTAACCTGCTATGTTTTTGCCCCTTTCTCTGATAAATCAAAGTCTGGAGACATTTCGGCAGTTGACGATCATTATTCATCAAAATTTCTGTCTCTCACAGGAAAGCTCGAGAGGTCTGAAACAAACACTGAAGAGAGTGAGAAGGAGAAATGAAGGACAGAAACTCTGTGTTATAAAGTCTTATATCTGATTCCTCTATACCACTCTGGGCCCTTGCAGCATCTCTGGCCAGGTGACTTCAGCACAGTGTTTGAGGGTTCAGTGTTTAACACCTTCATTGGGATCTGCTCTGTGTACCTGTCAGTACTTTTTCCAAGCTTTCTATGTCAGCCGATTAACACATATTGTCCTCATCAGATTAATAAAGACATTAAAAAAAACCAAATCATTACTCCTTTCAATGTTATAACTGGTACACCTAATTAGTATGCAGGTATGTATACACAACACTAATCAGCAATGTGTAGCTTGGATTGTTTAAGAACCCACTTTTGTGTACCGGGCAACAAATGTCGACGTTCATTAATAAAACATTGCTTGTCTAGACGCATTTCTTGTAATGCATGTGACCAGGTGAAGTAACCTACTGTGAAGGATGTCCAAGAAACAGCAGACATGAAGTGGCTAATTTGGTGTTCCACCTGAGCACTGTCATTTGGGGAAATACATGTTAATGACAGGAGAAAGATCTTCATTGGCTGATTTTCTTCATTTCTTTCTGCTTAATCAAATTAAATAATCAAACTCTCTTTGTTTTCATGACTGAATAAACTGAGCTAAAAGGACAATACAGTTCATACTGTTTTATTTTGTTCCTATGTGGTGGACCCTGCCATCTTTCTAGCTAGATCTTATTTTCCTCTGAGAACAGCTTGTCGATTCAGATAAATAAGAAATAAATATTCCTGAGTTTGTATCATTACCTGATTAATATATTAATATTAAAATTCACATTCGTAGGCTAATGAGGACAAGTGAGCATTTAGGAATATATATATATATATATATATATATATATATATATATATATATATATATATATATATATACACACAATGTACAGCTAGTGATGGGATAAATGCAGAGTAGGTAAGACTAAGTATACACACATACTGCAAGCTAGGAGCATGGCAGTAGGTTGTGAATGTGTAAGTGTTGTGCTGTATTTGTGGAGAGAAAAATCTACAATCTACAAGAACACAACTCATAGACTATGTGACCTCAGATTTACTCTCTGATACACATACACAATCACTGTACACAACTACAAATTCCATTGATACAGGTGCTCAAACCTTTTGCACCAATAATACCTTCATATTTCTCTCTGTGTTTGTTTTCTTTCACAGTGTTGAAGTTGTTTTCTGTTGAGTGTCTGAGTATCTCATAAAGCAATGGCTGCGATGGGAAGAGCATGTTCCAGTGCCACGTCTGTGTCGAAGGCTACCTGGCAGTCTGCCCCTCCCGTGGTTACCATCAGGGAACTAAAAGTTGACAACCAGACTGGGAACAGCATCAACATCACTGAAAGTTAATAGATAGAGCTGTATGTGGAATGTGGATGTTGTTAGAAAATTGAATCTATCTCTGAACACCCCCTTGATGTATAACCACCATACTCTGACCTATCATTTAATGAACTAAAGGTGGGTCAGCAGAAGAATCTCAGCAGATATTACTTTGCAGGTTAATAACACTTGAGTGTGCAAAAATTGCAAGTAACTGTAAGACAATGATGAAGAGATGTTGCATTTCTAGTGCACGCTCAGCACGATGCACTGCTTCAATTAAAGGGGCACGAAAAATTATTTATTCATTGGCAATTGAGGCAGTTACATGAGCTGATTCAGAATTAAACAAGAACAATTCATTAAGGAGCAAAATGTTCCATTTTGAGCTTAAAGGAACAGTTCACAGAAAAATTATCAAAAACAAAACAAATTTTAACTGCTAACATTCAGTGATTTGGTGTTTTTGTTTTTTTAGTTTTGTATCTTGCAAATGTAGCGTCTGTATTGCCCATGATTTTATTTGCATTCATTCAACATTTAAAACATTCAATAAAAGAATGACATGTAAAAAAAAAGAAAGAAAAAAAGAAGGAAAGAAAGAAATGTCTAGACAATAGATTTACAAGATGTTGTTTGGGTTGAAAATATTCAAATGTTATTGCAGACAACAGTGTGTGTAAACCCACTTTTAGTTCTTGGAAACTCTAGGGAATCACACAAGATTTACAAATCAAAGACTCTTAACTTCTGTTGTGATTATTAAATGATTTACAATTTTTTACAAATTATATACACATAAAGTTGTAAGGTGAACTGTGCGTGGTTTGATAAGCCTGTCTAAAAAAATGATTCTAGATTAGATTAGATACAACTGTATTGTTACTGCACAGACTGCAGGTAGATGGACAACTAAATACAGTTTAGTATCTAACCAGGAGTGCAAACAGCAGCAAATTGCAAAGACAGATATGTATATATTATGAAAAGCACTGGCAGTATACAGTGTGAAATTAATTTAGTACACTACATTATGAGTTGTGAGACAAGTTACACAGAATAAACAGCTGAGGGTTTGGTATCAATACAGTGTATCCACTAGATCAGATATATGCTGCATTGTGAGTATGACATCATAATAGGTCAGATATACAGTACTGACAGCAGTATAAATATGAGTGTGAAATCTTACACAGGAGTGTGGCAGTAGTCAGTACAGACGAACATCATTCTTCTAAAAGAGATTCTCCCATGTGGTGTTTTGGTGCTGACCTGCTTGTCAAGCTGAATGTCGCATTCCATTGTCTTCTTGAATTTACATCTAAAAACTATCCTCCAACATACTGCTGGGCGGTATATCGGTTCACACTGAATACCTGTGTATATTTTCGTGATGATATGAATTTTTAATATAGGCTAACCCTATTCTGGTGTATTTGATTAAACAGTGTTCGGAACACTAGGCCACGTCATGCCGCGTGACGCACACGGTTTCAGACCGGACCCTTTGCAATGTTGCGCTTCTGATCAGGCATGATGTGACTGCAAGGTGTGGTGAGGGTAAAAAGTAGTGCTCTGGTGTCACGTTACGGTGAAGATGGCCAGAATAGACATTGCAGTTCATGACTTCCTCCGTGGATGTCAAGATGAGCAACTGGATAGCCGCTGTGATGCGGGAGATGCTAGCTCTCCTCTGTCTCTGTAGCTGTCAGCTTGTTGTTATAATGGCAAGCTACTAACGGTTGCTACTTTCAAATTAAAAGCCCCCCGCTAGGAACCCAGTTCTAAACTCCAGTGGGGCGCAATGTGAAGCTCTTATTTTGAAGACATATTCGACCTGCTTCCTGTTAGCTGTCTGTTGCTTGAGGCAGCTAATGTCAGGTGCTCTGCTGCACGCTTCCTTTAATAGCGGGAGTTTAACGTCAGCATGTGGACTGAGGAGGTGAGAATATGGGCCATGGGTCTATAATTAAGTAAATCTGTCAAGTGTCGGCCACATTTCTTCTGATGCATATGTTGTACATCACTGTTCACGCCCAACTTCCTGCTCCACATCACATGTCTATGCCTACCCCAGTGGAGGCTTTTTGGGAAAGAAGGAATATTTAACCTCTCTTTTAGATAGACAGGGCGGCAGAGTGCAGCCTTGCAGCAAATGTGACGCCTTTTCTATCTAAAAGGGGCTAGTAACTCCTCTCTCAACTAGCAGAAAATGCTGTGAACACCTGATTATGCATGAAAAAAAAACGCCGTCATATACCGTGAAACCATTAGAATTATGAAATATACTGTGATATACATTTTTGGTCATACTACCCAGCACTACTCCAACATGAAAAGTCAAAATCAGAATCCCAAGCCTGACTTCACCAAAACACAGGACATAGCAGTTGCAGTTGCAATTGCAATTTCCACTTGTTGTATTGTATTCAGTTGATTGCTGTCATAGAAGTCTTTGCCACCATGCAGTAGGAGCCATCTCTCCTCCTCAGCTCCTTATACCTTAGGCCAGGAATTTATCAAGCATCCCTCGTACATATGTCTGACGAATGAGCATCAAGGTCATCAAATGTTCAGGGTTGACAACTTTTCCCTATTTGCTGATGTCTTTCCCATGAGTGTCACTTTAGTCACTATTCCTATTGTGTAATGCAGTGCACCTTGATGAAAACTTCTGCATTCATTATGTTCCCCACATAAATAATGGGGATTAAGATGTAATATGTCATCCATCTCTGTACTTCTTCCTGTTGACGGCCAGTGCAAACCTGGAGTCTAATCCCACTGTGGATATACTGGATCCACGGTAGATTTCGGTCCTTCTGCTCATTGCTGCAGACACACTGAGAACAAGAGTGAAGATTAAGCCACTTTTCAACTCAAAAGGTTTGACAAACTAATTCTGTTTTTAACCAATAACCAATGTCTGAGACAGAGAGAGAGAGAGAGAGAGAGAGAGACAGAGAGACAGAGCGAGAGAGAGAGAAAGAGAGAGAGAGAGAGACAGAGAGAGAGAGACAGAGATTTTTGTCATACCTGCACAGCTGCACCTGTCGAACAGGTCGGATTGGATAAACTTGGTGAGGGGTTAGGAGGGTGGGGTTAACAGCACAGTGACATGAGAAAAGAAAGGAAAAGGAGAGAAATGCTACAACTGACAAGCCATCACAGGGACTGATTGCAGAGAAAAGACAAGGGAGAGAGAGAGTCTCATATAATATACGTTTATCACCGAGGAAGTCGCCTCTCTGGCAATACTCCAGTCCTCCCAACAGGTAAGGCATGTTTACTTAGGGTTTAAACACACTGGAACTTTATTTCATTCAGTAGCTATCTAATTGTCTGTATCTAAATATTTTAAAGTTCACGTTATATGTTTCTGGATAGTAACTTCTCCATGTTAATGGGCAGCATTCTACTGTGCATTTACCACATCTACTTTGTTTTCTGTTATTTAACACTGCGTGGGAAAAGAGTCGATAGTGAGTACAATTAAGGAACTGGTAGTTATAGTCCAGATCCTTCAAAATCAGATGACAGGTACATGTACAATGTGTTCTTGTGAGTGAAAGGTTCTTGATGACCACACTGTTTGTTATGTGTCCAGTTAACAGCCCTCCTGAGTGTGAGATTAGTGTTTCCTTGTTCATTTCATGTGATTGTGTGCAGTGTGTGAAAGAATGTGAAAAGCCACTCAATGTGGAGATATCTTTCAATGAAAGTGTGGAAATCACACAAGACACCCATTACAAGCCTATCTCTTGTTCCTCTAGAGGTTGAATGAACTTGATTTGAACACAAGCATTTGATTAATGACTGTAATATGAATGTATTGACAGAGAATGGCAGATAACACAGGACTAAGCACCAGGCACTGTGCTTAAACGTTATCTTTAGTCCATTATTTTAGAGGCCTGTTGTAGTTTCACCATGCAGGTACTGTTGACAGGTGGTATAGAGCTGTGTTCTAAAACCCAAAACTACACCTTAGACATGCAAACAAAGAGAAAAAAGTCCAAATATGTGTCTTAGTCCCTGATGTGATGATAAAGTTTAAACCTTTATGTTGAGTAAACCCCTGCACTTGTGTCAACGCATCCTCATACCTAAACAATTCAGTAGTTTGGTTTGTCAGTGACTCCCAAAACAACATATATCACCGCCTCCAAGACATTGTGGCTGTTGCAGGCGTACTGGACCTTTGTTGTACGTTCGTACTTTCATCAGGTTTAGACAATGACACTGTTGTGATTGAGATCCTGGCCCACCATGCATTGTGGAAAGCGAAGAATTAAAATGTAACGACATCACATAATTCCCATCAGTAAGTAGCAGACCCTGTCTGATTGTTTTCTGGAGGGAAGTTCACTCAAGGACTGACCGTTGCGATGACTTTTCCTCATAAAATGTTGTGATTTTATTCTGTATAAGTTGCCGGAGACAGCAACCACAACAACATAATAGTAGAAGGTGACAAAGGCATAGCGAGTTAAAGCTGGTTGCTCTAGATCACATCACACAATCACAGCCAGTAAACTACAGCGGCTGCCTGGCTGTCTCTGCCGTACAGACGCAGTGTTTGTGTGTTCTCTGTAACTAGTGTTATGAATTATCCTGATTGCTCTTTTTTGAAGAAATGCAGGGGTTGTAGTGTAGATTTATAAGTATTGCCCCAAAGGTCTGCACAGTAACTCAAGTACGGTAATATCAGTGAATTGTAAAGAATGTGGAGTGATTTGTGGTCCAGAAAGTGTTTTGCCTTACTTAGTACTGAGATGCTCCATGACAGTTTGCTTCGAACATGCTTTATGTGAGGTTTCCATGTTACTTTTTCGTCCATAATTACACCCAGAAATGTATTTTCATATACCCTTGCAAAGTCAAGACCATCTATCTGTATTATTGCTTGAGTGTTCAATTTCCAGTTCCCAAATAACATGAATTTGGTTTTGTTTAAATTTAAAGATGATTTGTTTCTATCAAACCACCTCTTTAATTTACACATTTCTTCAGTGATACACCCCAGAAGCTCCTATAAATTCTTCCCTGAGCAAAGCATGTTTGTGTCGTCTGCAAATAGCACCAATTTCAATATAGTACAGACGTTATGTATATCATTTATATATAGAATAAACAGTTTGGGACCCAGCACTGACCCCTGGGGGATGCCACAGGCAATATCCAATCAGGATGAGCTATAGTCTCCCAACATCACAAGTTGACTCTCAACCCAGTGCTAAGCTATCCCCCTGATTCTGTACTTTTCCAGTTTGTTGATTAATATGTCTTGATTGATTGTGTCAAAGGCTTTCTTAAGATTAATGAATATTCCAATTGCATGTTGTTTATTTTCTATAGCGTTAGTGATTACTTCTATCAATTCCATTAGTGCCAGTGAAGTTGAACTGTTTTGTCTGAATCCATACTGATTGTCAGTGAGTAATTTATGTTCATCTATGATTTTGTCTAATTGATTATTGAATACTTTTTCTAGAATTTTTGAAAATAGTGGTAGTAATGAGATGGGTCTGTAATTTGTGAATTGGTGCCTATCTCCAGATTTATACAGCGGTACAACTTTAGCTATTTTCATTGTGCTTGGAAATTTGCCAGTTTGGCATGATAAATTACAGATGAAAGTTAGCGGTTGTGAAATCCCCTCAGTGACCCTTTTCACAAATTTCATATCAATGTTGTTGCCATCAGTAGATGTTTTATCTTTACATTTATTTACAATATAAAATTTTCTTTCTTTTCCACTGCTGTAATGAACACTGAGTTAGTGTTTCTATCTATAAGATTATCATTCCAATCCTGTGATGACAGGGATTCAGGAATTCTTTCAGCCAGGTTTGGTCCAACACTCACAAAGAACTGGTTAAAGCTATTCACTATATCATCCATGTTTTCCTTTCTGATATCATCCATCCATCCATCCATCCATTATCTGTACATTATATGTACGCCGCTTAATCCTCTGCAGAGTCGCGGGGGGGCTGGAGCCTATCCCAGCTGACTTAGGGCGAAGGCAGGGGACACCCTGGACAGGTCGCCAGTCTATCGCAGGGCTACATATAGAGACAAACAACCAGGCACACTCTCATTCACACCTACGGACAATTTAGAATCCTTTCTGATATCATTAGCTATGAAATACTGAGGGTAGCATTGTCTAGAGCCATTTTTGATAATGCTGTGTAGTATATCTTATATTCCTTTAATCTTTTTTTATTTTTATTTAGTATCTCATGGTAGTATTCCTTTTTACCTTCCTTATAATGCTGATTAATTTCTTTTTATATTTTTTGTATTTATTTTATTTACTTTATTCTTTCTTTTATAAATTCTCTTTATAGTGTATTTTTCTTTTTACAGGCATTTAACCCCTTAGTGATTCATGGTTGATCTGAGTATCTATGTTTCCTACTATATTGTTTAATAGGACAGTTTTTATTATATAATGATGTAAATATGCTTAAAAATGTGTTGTATGCCCTATCAATATCACTTTCCTTATACATAGCATCACACTTCAGTGCCTCCATAGTTTCATCTGTCCTCAGCCGTCTGTTTGTTGTCTTTTCATCTGTGCCGGGTTTCCTTTAAATTCACCATCGTAAACTCTGAAGACTGGCAAGTGGTCACTGATGTCAATAATCAGTAATCCGCTGACAGTGTTGTCTTCAATATCATTGGTGAAGATGTTGTTGATTAATGTGGAACAGCGAGGTGTGATTCTGCCAGGTCTGGTGATCATTCTAAAGAACCTAAGAATTAAAAAAAAAAAAAAAAAAGGTTTAAAAGTGAAGCAGCAAAACCTGACTTTTTTGACAACATTTTCTGTAATGCTACACTATTAGGGTTTTGTTTAGAGACTCCCTTTCGTGAAAAACAGATCCCTCAATCATGTATCAAAATTCATATCTCATCTGCCAGACAGGCTCTCAGTAAAAAATTGTAGTCTCCAACCCCAAACTAAGATAAGCCTGGTGACATCGCTGTGACATCAGCAAGGTTATTTTCTTGATGAAGCTCCTCCACAGATGCAGGTGACATCAATCAACTGGTTTCTGTGCAGTTCTTGTCATAATGAGCCAATCTTCACTTGTAAGTTCAGGATTTAGAACTAATTTAACTTTTTTCTTCGGACACTAGCATAAGGTGATGATAAGCTGATGATGACACCACATGAGGGCCTAGCGCTCATCTGAGACAGATTTACAGAACACCCTCTTGCCAATCAGAATCACTTATTATCTGTGCTTGTGGTGGAGCACTGTTTTACTATTGAATTGTATCATATTATCTGAAAGACATAGGGTGAGGCCCTCTAATGAATACATCTGGAGTACATCTGGTAGAGGAAAACTGCCGAATGGATTAATAAGTAGGCAGGTTTTGTTACTGAACACAAATGAACAGGGACAGACTTCGACACAGGAGCTCTCCCCAACAAGTGAATGCCCGTCCGTTCACTCTTGTACCTCGGTTTCTATCGCTCTTTTTTTCCATACATCTCATACATCCACCATTACTTTAAAGCAACCGAGGAAACCAGTTCAGAACAAATACACAAAGAAAGACAGTAACCTCCCTAAACTCACAAACCTCAAAGTCACTCTAGCTTTTAACACACATTACTTAAACAGAAGAAAATTGTGCATATTTTGGGGACTATTTCTAGCAGTGGATTGATCAATATTTTGTGCTCTGTGAGTGTTTCTGGAGGCAGAACAGTGAATGCAGAAACAGAGATAAATGGCTTCCAAGTTTTAAGCATACTGTTATTTAACCATAATAATAACCTTGGTTACAGACGCAAGATAAATATTCCAACCAAGCCTGAATTTCCTGATCTTGCGAAACTACTCACTTGTATTGTTAGAGTGATTGTGTTAGAGTGGGTGAGTTTAGGTGCAGGAGGCACACACTACAGAATGGTAAAGAATTTATCTACAAGCATCAAGGCATCTTACCTGCACACTGAAAGGAGTAAAACGCTTCTAAGAATGCTGCTAAGTGTGTTTTGGGGGCCCCTACAACAGATAATGAGTTACAGTGCTGCAGGCTTGGTAACCAAATACATGCAGATTATGAGTAAATGCAAGGCCTTTCTATGTGTGTAAATCTGGCTCTACAGTAAAACCTCAACACACTCAAACTGTTTTGAGCTTTTTGCTACGATGCCTGCAAGCTGCAACTACAGCAACAGAAAAAAAAAAAAAAAAAGCTTTTATGCAACAGGTTTAATACAGATTGATATTTTCCACAACCAAAACACAAACAATAGCAAATTGGACATTGGATCAGACATCCAGAGTATAGTATTCTAATCACTGCAATGTTATATATTCAGAGTTACATACTTCTTTCTAACAACAACACTATCTCTCATACAGCATCATATTGGATTGTCATGGCGCTGGCTGCTGCCATGCTGTCTGAGGACCAGTTTACCTGCTCCATCTGTCTGGAGATATTCAACAATCCAGTCTCAACACCATGTGGCCACAGCTTCTGCCAGGTCTGCATCTCCTCTTACTGGGACAGAGGAAGAGGAGGAGGAGGAGGAGGAGGGGGTGCCAAAATCTATCAGTGTCCCCTCTGTAAGGAGTCCTTCCACAAGCGACCAGAGCTCCAAATCAACCGAAGCCTGAAGGAAATCACTGAACGATTCAAGATTATAGCCAACACTGAAACTCCAATCAATGTCAGAGGTGGAGTGGAGGATCCCAACTCATATCCCTGCCATCATCATCAACCAGCCCTTCCTCTGCCCCAGAGGCCGGGCGAGATGCCAGAGTGTGTATTTGCTGAGATGATGACTCGTTTTCATCAGCTGACTCCTGGGGAGCCTAACACAACCCTCCCTCTTCCCAGTAACCCTCAACCACAAAGTCCAGTTCCAGTTGATGCTCACCTGTCTTTTCAGACACAGAACAATGAGTACCAGGACCCACCTCCACCCTACTCACCTCCTTGCAGGTACCAAACTACACTCATTAGACTACATTAAAACGGATTCAATTCAGTTTTAGCAGTTACAGCCAGATTAAATGGCACAGTCACGGCACAACACATCTGCTATAGCATGTGTCCATTATAATAAGTTGCTAAACTGATACCCCTTACCATTTAAATCCACTAATCAGGCTTTTTGTGCAATGGGAATGGGTAAACTCTGCAGTTACACCAGGGTCAACTCACTCTGCAGTAGAACCAGGTTTTTAATCACCTCGGCTCAGATCAGCTTTTCATCTGAATTTAAGATCTGGATGAACACGCTAAATTTCATCCCACAAAGTGATGGTGCCTTAACATCTGGTGGTGACGTGTAAATAAAGAAGGAATTTGGGATGCATCTAACTATGTATGTTTTATAACTGGACACACTGTTGGAGGTGGAGCCCCATTCATTCCTATGAAAGCTCAACTTCCCAGCTATGAAAACACCCGGATCACAGACGGGGCCTTCCATTTTAGCATATTGAATGGAAATAAATTGATTTAATTGTGCAGCTCTTCTAGACTTTCCATATGTTACTGGACCAAATGGCTGGAATTATGACAGTGGGGGACATATCATAGAGTGGAATGGTGGGACATGTCATAGAGTGGAATAGTTTGTGGTCTCATGGACTGAAATGTTGGCACGTCTCACAAATGAGTGCTGGTATGTGTCATGGAATGGACTGTTGGGATGTGTCTTACAATGGAAGGATGTGAGGTGTAATATATTAGAATGCTGATAAGTATCATGGAATAGAATGATGGAAAGTGTCAGGAAATGGAATGTTGGTGAGTGTATTTCAATAGAATGTTGAGCAGGGTCATGGAAAGGAAAGAGGGAGTATGGTAGAACAGGTTCCCCCGATCTCAAAGCACTCACTGTTTTCTGCCGTTTTACCTACGCTGAGAGCTCCGTGCACTGTCATGTCACATTTCACTGTCATGCTGCCTACATCTATCCCAATGCTAACATTAGCATTGTGTTGTTATGAGGTTCATACTCTCCTTAAAAATCGGAACACCACCCTCTGGTCAGGAGACAAAGCACAGTATAGCACCACTAGAGCACACACACACTCCCACTGCAGGAGCAGTTTATGAGGTGTGTGCTGCAGGTAGTTAATTTGAGAAAGGCTGTTGGATATGTACCTTGATCGGTACACCATCATATCTCCCAACATCTCCCTGTCACAAACCATCATAGTGCATTGTTTAGTCAGCAACAATCATCCCTTTACAGACAAAGTTGG
Organism: Sparidentex hasta; assembly: GCA_030272975.1. Lineage (NCBI taxonomy): Eukaryota > Metazoa > Chordata > Actinopteri > Spariformes > Sparidae > Sparidentex > Sparidentex hasta. The sequence goes on along the minus strand of JARJLU010013219.1, from coordinate 11,430 downwards.
ACAGACAACCTAAACATCTTCAAACAAGTTACAATGACCAGAAATGTATATCACGGTATTTTTCAAAATTCTAACGGTTTCACGGTATATGACGGTATTTTTTTTTTCATACATAATCAGGTGTTCACAGCATTTTCTACTAGTTGAGAGAGGAGTTACTAGCCCCTTTTAGATAGAAAAAGCGTCACATTTGCTGCAAGGTTAAGGCTGCACTCTGCCGCCCTGTCTATCTAAAAGAGATATAGAGAAAGAGATATATATATATATATGAGAAATATTCCTTCTTTCCCAAAAAGCCGCCACTGGGGTAGGCATAAACGTGATATAACGTGAAGCACGAAGTCAGGCGTGAACAGTAATGTACAACATATGCATCGGAAGAAATGTGGCGACACTTGATAGATTTACTTAATTATAGACCCATGGCCCATATTCTCGCCTCCTCAATCAAGCACGCGCTGATTTTAAACCCCCGCTATGAAGGGAAGCGTGTCATGTTAGCTGCCTCAAGCAACAGATAGCTAATAGGAAGCAGGTCAAATTTTATTTAAAGAGCTTTATTGGAGTTTATAATGGGGTTCCTAGCAGGGGGCTTTTAATTTGAAAGTAGCAACCGTTAGTAGCTTGCCATTATAACAACAAGCTGACAGCTACAGAGACAGAGGGGATGCTAGCATCGCCCGGATCTCAGCAGCTTTCCAGTTGGTCGTCTTGACGTCCACGGATGAAGTCATGAACTTCAATGTCTATTCTGGCCATCTTCACCGTGACGTGACACCAGAGGACTACTGTTTACCCTCAACACGCCTTGCAGTCGCACCATGCCTGTTCAGAAGCGCAACATTGAAAAGGGTCCGGTCTGAAACAGTGTCGTGCAGCTTAGCATTCCGAATGCTGTCTGAACAAATACACCGGTATGGGGGTATATTAAAAATTCATATCATAATGAAAATATACACCAGTATTCAGTGTGAACTGGTATACCGCCCAGCACTAGTTAAAAGTAGTAACAATAGTGATAACTAGTGCTTCAAGCAACTGGTGCTGCATCACATCAGAGCCAGCCTGCCTCTCTCCTTCTAACCATATCAGTTTGCATACAGTGCTAAAAGATCGATTGTGGATGCAATCGCCATTGCAACTCACATAGTACTGCGACAGCTTGAACACCAGAAGAGCTACGAGAGGATGCTCTTCACAGACCTCAGCACAGCCTTCAGTACTATAATCTTAAAATTTTAGTCAGCAAGCTGCCCGACTTAGGCCTTCCCTCCCCCATTTGCACCAGGATGAAGAACTTCCTTACTCATCGCCCACAGTGTGTCAGATTTTACCCCCGCATCTCCTCCTCCACCGCACTGAACAATGGTGCCCCTTAGGGCTGTGCGCGGAATCCACTTCTCTACTCCTTGTACACCTCTAGGGACTTCCTACACCACCTATGCTACAGTGCAGCCAAAACACACAAATCAAGATTTAGAGTCAGTTTCATTCCCAAACATCACCTATGTTCATTCTAAACACAAAATAACACTGGGACTCTTTGTCTACTCGCATCTTACACAACCGTCATATGCAACACTGATTCCTCACTTTTATATTTAGTTCTAATATCTATATTTCATATGTTATTTATTGTTTTTGTATTGCTTTTATTCTATATCCTGTGATGGTACACCAAATAGAGTTGCTGTATGTTGAGCCTACAATGACAATGAAGGCACACTCATCCTATTTTCCTCCATTACTGCAACTGGCGACTGGGCAAAATTGGAAGCTAGGCTGAACAGCGGCACCATAACTTTCCAAGTGTCTTTGTAGTGATATCCTCATACTCAAGGCTGAAGCTATGATAGCTGCAAAACTGAGAGCAACTTCAGTGTCTATCATAACTGATTTTTACTGTTACAGCAGGTACACTGTGAGTGGTACGCCCAGTGACACTTCCCTTGGTCTGCCTCTGTGTCCCATCCACCTGAGAGGGCTGGAGTTCTTCTGTCGCACTGACAACACCTGCATCTGCAGCGTCTGTTTGGAGAAAGCAGAGCACCGAGGACACAACGTCATCCCTGCTAAGAGAGAGTGGAACATCAAGAAGGTGTGTCTGTTAAAGATTTATAACCACATGAATCTCCTGGACATATGTGATTTGAGGTTGGGGTAACAGCTACACAACAGATTGTGACTTTGTGAAATGTGGACTGATGAAGCTCTCTATTTTAACAAATGTCCTGAAACAAGACAATGCTTATTCACCATCTTATACTTGCAACATTTTTTTGTGGCCGTGTAGGTGTGTCACTACCTGATGTGAGTGATGCAGTCACAAGTACGTCCGCTGTCTTGCATAGCTAAATATGGGAACATGGATTGGACAAACCATGCACAGAACTGCAGTAAAGAGGAAATTGAATATAGGTTTCTGATTGCATTTGTTATAGATTTTCTCAATTACTTCAGAAAACAGTGTCTAATATAGATAAATATGTGTATTTCTATTTAGACTACTGATTTATTGCACTATGTTTCCTTTTTTAATTTGATTCATGCATGTGTATGAGCTGTAAAATAACAATTGTTCACTGTGATCACTGATTTACACTTTATATTTCGTATATATATTATATGTATAGTTTTTCGTAGTGTCCAATCTGTGTAATTACATCGTCATGTGATGCACTCAGCACATCAGACTTTTTCCCAAAAACTTATATTGTGAAAGAAGTCTGGATGTATTTTTTTTGAGCATCACAACCTCTGTGGAATGACTTGTTTCACTGTCATAATTGGATCCAATAATATTTGGACAGTCTAGAAGAGCCGCATGATTAAACTATATTATCCTCATTCAAGTTAGCTGGGCACTAGACCAGAAGTTAGCCGGCTTGGTCAGAAGTCTCTTGTGCATGCTGTATGGCCTGCTCAACACGATATTTTCATACCCAGGATGTCAAGCTTATTTGGCTTCACAACACCACTTTCGTAGGAATGAATGGGGCTCCAACGCGATACTGTGTGCATATGTAATATAATGTCTTTTGCTCTGGAGGGTGCCGCTCAGCCTTGCTTCCAACACTCCTGCACATATTCAGTGGGCCACAACCAGGAAGTAAATGCTGAAGCCATTCTTTCTTTTTGGTTTAACCTTATTGGTTTGAATGGGTGCCATCTTTCCATCTGGTATCTAGTTATTCAAGGATTATAGTGGTTATCAGTTTTAGATATTATTAGGTTAAGCCTAAGAAAACATGTGGTATCTGTTGTCTCCAGTCCCAGTTAAATATTTCAGAGGTGGAGCTGAAGGATCTCATCTGTGAGAAGAAGAGGAAAGTGGAGGAAATACAAAACTCCTTACGAGAGATACAGGTGAGTTATAACTCTGTAACAAGTCAGATGTTAGTTTGTATATAAAAAATCTTTAATTTATCTGTGAATATGAGAGGCATCTGGCGGGTACAGATGCAGTCTGATCAGACTGATTAGAGCACTCTTGTCTTGTTAATATTGACTACCTGATTCCTACAGGAGGCTGATTACATGTGGTACTTGGTATGATCTCAAATTGTTATTAGAACAGTATTTACAGCAAGGCTGCTTTAAAGATAATAACAAGGTCCTTTTTTAGTTGTTTTTTTTTTAAAACCTTTTGACAGTGCTGAATGTGCATATTACCAGCCTTCAGACATGTCTTTAAGACCACAGTACATGCAAAATTTTTAAACTAAAAACCATTACTTTGTCCATTCTGGCATGTGCTGATTTAAGCTTTGTGTTTTTTTTTCACTTGTTTGTTCCGCAAGATTTAGCCCTCTCTCAGTGGTTTGTCCCCGACTGATCCAGTAAATGTTCTCACACCTGCCATGGGCTCATCAAAGTAGCCCCCTTGACAAATTTGCAGTTGGTGCTGTCAGACAGCTCACATTGTTTCCCCTTTGTCTTTTATCCAGGCTGCTGCTGAAAGAGAGACAGAGGGAGCTGTTTGTGTTTTTTCCAAACTGATCTCAAGTGTTGAGCGCTGTCAAACTGAAGTCTTGGAGGTAAAAAAAAATGATGCAGATTAAAAGCCGATGCTCTTTCTATTTTTGTAGCGCAGCAAAACAGCTATTTAATTTACCTTGTTCATTTTATAGTATCAATATGCCCAGTCAAATTAATTTACTTTACTTTTAATTCATTTGTGATTTTTGCTTTTATAAGGTTCAAACACACTAATATACCAAATATGGATACCTAAAACAAAATATTATTTACCTAAATACCTATTTGCCATGAATAAAGAACATGCATTTGTTTAAAGTCTTGTCCGCTTAAGAGAACCACAGAGACATCCTGTGTTTAGGCTGAAGGAAAACGGTCTCTTAACCTTTATGTTACAGGCTGTTAATTATGTAAAATAGTAATGAAATTCCCAAGAAAAAACAAAAGTAAAAACAGCACAATGACAAGTTGTAGTAGCGGAAGAGCTTGGAATTATAGTTAAGTACTGGGTAATTACAGAGTAAAGCAGGATAAAGTGGGTTGTTGGGTAATTACATTGGAGTACAGCTTACCTAATTCTTCACTAGTTAAGTATTGAGTATTTAGCATATGCACCCATTACTGCATCATAGGGCTGTCAAAATTGCTCGTTCGGACATTCGCTGTAAAACAAACACATAGATTCAAACCATTTGAATATCTTCATTTGCGCATTATGTCAGTAACAGTATACAGAGCCCCAGACATGGCATGGTCAAACAAAATAAATAAATAAATTGTGGCCGCAATATAGCTAAATACTGAAATACTACTTCATGGCCAAGTAAGTAAGTATAATGTGAGCACAAAATACCAATTAGTGGCCGCGAAGTAGGTATGATGAGCGCACAAAACAATAATTAATAATATTAATATCATTCCTGGACAGCTGGGTAAGCAAATCGAGCCTACCTTCTCTAGAAACTGCAATAGCCTACGTGATGTCCTTAAGGTTAGTGTCTCATCTTATTGTGTTCTAATCAATATCGCGTTATTATTTAGACAGTTATTTAATTAGGCATATAATATTGTGAACTTTTAATCTCCTGTGATTTCATTGAAGGACAAATGTCCAGAGAACACTACAGACACCTTCAGTAGTTCAGTCAGAGCAACAACAACCTGCACGTCAATACAAACTAGATTCTGATCACTGAACATTCACTCAACGCTGCGGCTCATATAGCCTATGTATTTCCTCACCTGAGAGTCTGACACACATGATGCTACTTTCAAAGGAGATGATCAGTGAAAGGCACTCCTAAATGTGGGATAACACGATACTGACTAGTACAGAGTAAGTTAAGACACCTTAAGGACATCACGTAGGCTATTGCAGTTTCTAGTGAAGGTGTCCAGGAATGATATAATTAATTAGTATTTTTTTGTGTGCACATATTTACACATATTTACACATATTTAGTGGCCACAAATTAATATATATCGTGGTCACAATTTAATTTTGACCATGTCATAGCTGGGGCTCCCTACAAAGAGCTTGTGGCGGGCAGTAAAAAACAACAGTTGAGACGTGGCTGTTTAGTTGGAGATCAGACATCATGGCATGCTCATTTCCGTGCACATTTTCGAGATGTGCCCTCATGTTGCTAGTGGTGGAATGGTAAGCTAACTGTAGCTTACACAGCTTGCATACATATTTATCTCGAGGCTCCACATTTTTGCCGTCTACTGACCAAAATCCGAAGTATTTCCAAACGGGGCTTTTTAGGTTGCTTGGAGTCCAAACCACCCTCTCTGCTGCCGAGTCGGGCTCTGAACTTTCCGCCACGGTTTTTGTCGCGTCTCACTTTCAGCAGCAACTATGCAAATGCAACTCTTGTGACATGTCCCTGACCCGTCATGCCGTGCATCCGCATGCAAAGCAGCTGCTCATGTGTTTTTTTTCCACAGTCGAATATGAATTTTCACACTTGAGTCTTTTGTGAGTACAACTTTTGACAGATCCTCAATCTTATGAGCTTAAATTATTGTTAACCAATAAAGGGTAGTTTAAAATTTAGATTGATACAGCGCTATCAAGTTTGATCTTGTGCTGTTGGCGGAGGTATTTGCTCTTCTGAGTGCTACCCATGTGTTTCAAAGAAACAGTGCTTTACAGGCTGTGGAGAGGTAATTATGGGTTAATTATGGTGACGGTAAAAACACAAGGCCACTCAACTTTGTATTAGCATACCTGTTAACAGCCTGTATTTACGATGCATCAAGGGATACAGATACTCAGTAACTATCGATGTTTTGTGTAAGATTTATTCCTGTATTTTTTCCATTGTTCCCATTGCTACCAGGTGATTGAAATGACTCAGCGAGCAGCTGAGCATAGAGCTCAAAGCCTGCTAAGAGAGCTGGAGGAGGAGATATCTGTGCTAAACAGGAGAAGCACAGCACTGAGCCAGCTGGCTCTGTCTGAGGACCACATACACTTTCTCAGGGTAGGCTATGGATGAATGATGGGGTAAATAAAGAAGTGACAAATATGCAGGTGTTAGGAATAAGTCCAAGACAAGATCCTGGTCCTTAAAATTTGTGCCCAGTAAAAAGTGAAATGCTGAAATATTGGTATGGTGTTTATCAACCACACTTTTTCAAGTGCAGCTAATTACTCATTCTGTTCACTAGTAAATATTTTCACATTGGTCTGTGATGGTGTGACGTGTTCATGCCATGACAGCTGGCATAACTATGAAGGAGTCTTTAAGAATGTTTATGCTTGCTGTCAATGAAGTGCCAATTGCCCGTTCAGCACTGATAAAAGTTGTTCAAAAACTGTTTGACATGTCTGTCTTATGACAACTTGACATTAATTAAGACAACGTAATTATCAAACCTAAAGAAACTGGCTAACGGCACTAGCTCCATGGCTAATTAGCTAATGGCAGCTAGCTACATTAGCAGGAGTTGCCGGTTAGCCTGCGTAAGCAAAACAGTTACCTCTCTATACATCATCTTGGTTCTGTTCACTGCTGTCCAGATTGTACCACTGTACTCTTACCCAATTCATAGACCAGCTACCTGGACAGTCTCCCTGACCAGCTAAAATTCTAGAGCATGATCATATTCTATAGTGCATTATTGATATCCTTGTCCATGTCCAGACATTCCCCACCCTGTCTACCCCTCCACAAACTAAGGACTGGTCGGGTGTCTCTGTGGTGTCTGAGCTGACATCAGGGGTGATCCTCAAGACTGTCAGTCACATGATGGAGCGTTTTCAGGAGGACATGCTGACACTGCCTGTAGTCTGTAAGTCCTAATTCACACCTGGCACCAAGCCAGAAGTCTGCAACTCCACCTTGACCTATGAGAAAGACAAAGTCAAGAGACAAAGATGGATATTTACATTCTGTGTAATAACAACCTCTTCGGCTAGGCATTCACAAATACATGCACCAACTGTAACATAGCAGTATCTCCACTCTTGTTACTGTAGCAAAGGACAAAAAATACCCTATGTGTTTATGTTCTGGAAGCTCTTATTTGTCTTGATTCAGAATTTTGATGGTTGTTTGTTCCCTGATAAAGACCAAAGGCCAAAGTGTGGTCAAAAGTCATGTATACTTTTCCTAATTTACAGGCCAGCAATCCTTACTGGACCAATCAGTGCCCAGACCTAACCCAAGTAAGATTCAGATCACTTTACAGCACAAGATGTTGTTTATTGTGTTTTTATCATTTTTTCTGATCCTGTTGAATTAAATGAATAAATAAATAAAAAGTAAATATATTCTGTTGTTGTTGCAGAGATCAGGAGGGTTCAAGAATACGCAGGTAAAGTTTAAAAAGAATCTGCCTTTATAATTGTTGTGATTTTCATTGGTTCATTGCTGGTGGAATCACTCTCTCTCTCAATCTGTCAGTCGACATCACTTTAGATCCCAACACAGCCCACCCCCGTCTCATCATCTCAGCAGATGGGAAGCAGGTGCACTGTGGTGACCGCCATCAGCTGGTGCCAGATAACCCTGAGCGCTTTGATCGGGTGGTGTGTGTGCTGGCCCATCAGGGCCTCAGCTCAGGGCGCCATTACTGGGAGGTAAGAGGGAAACAGTTGCAGTGTCTCAGTGTAGGGGCTGCATCCTTCGAAGGACCCGGCCTTTACGATTTTCGAAGGAGAGTCCCTCTGAGACTTTGTTAACTGCGTCAGCCGTTGTTAAATGGGACAGTCTAGCCTTTTCAGCATTTCCTGGTCGTGTCACCAGATGTTTTACCCTTATGTCACGATTTCTGCCGCCCAGGCCCACGACAGTGGCGATCTACGCTGCGTCATGTCTCCATTTTCTCTCTGTCTTTCTTCTTTTTTGGGCGCGCAAAGAATCTTGAGATGTGTGAGGCCACGAAGGAAAGTAGCTATGCATCTTCCAAAAAGAGGGAAAAGAAGGAGCATCTGGAGGAGCAGTTCAGATTGGGACAGCCTTCGCGTGGCTAAGTGATGTAATTGGCCTTCAAATTCTCCAAAGGATGCAGACCCTGAATTGAGACACAGCAAATGTGAGCTGTGTGCAAGTCAACAACAAAGTCTGCCATTAGAACAGAATAGTAGTAAAAGGTTGTAGAAGAAAGTGGCAATTAAAAAACGTGATTCATGAGTGATATTCATCAGTGGAATACTCATAAATCTGTATATCAGTACAGTTTTGGAAGTATTCAGGTTGTTTCAGCAAGTTTACAACAATTGCATTTTTATCTTGATCGTATTGGTGCTCAGCAATCCCCAGCCACCACTGGAGAGTAGCTGTGCAAGTGTTAGAGTGATACAGCTATGATTCTTTGTGTTCAAGTACAGGCTTGTACGGATTTATGTCATGTGCAGGTTCAACATCTGCTATCAATATGATTTCAGGCTTAAAAAAACATCATACTAACATTTCCTACATTTTGCTATTTGTCTACACATTACTCATTTGTAACCAGCATGGGTTCATCGGTGCTTTCTGCCTGATTTATCAGGAGATGAGGCACTGCAGCTGACCTGGGTAGTAGTTGTCAAAAGTGCACCATAATCTGTCAGACTGGGAACATACATATATGTAGTTAAAAATTATAAGAGAGTGAAACACAAACATCTAGTATGTTTTCTACTGCTCCTTTAAAGGGACATTCCAGTGTAAGTTTAACCCAATCCAGTCAAAGCTAGCAGATGTTTGATGCCTCAAACTATGTGCTGGGACCCTATTTGTTGCTGATGTTTAGTGCTGTTCTGAGCATTATTTGTGGCTATGAGTGACTTTTTGATGGCAGTTTCTTGGTTGGAGGCATAGACTGCAGTGTATTGTTATCGTGGGGTCTTCTCTGAGGTTGCTAAAACTACATAAGCTGACGGTCGGAAAACTTGATCTCTTGGGGGGGGGTCTTACTCAGTGTAGCTGTGTGTTAGACCATGGATTAAACTTATGCCGGAAAATCTCTTTGATAAAATTATTATTGTTATTATTATTGTTGTTGTTGTTGTTATACATCAATTTATTGACATTATCTTAGGTTACCCATAGGTGAAAGTCTGTATGTTTTGCAATAAACTGCACCTGTCTCCAGGTGAAGGTGGGAGGAAAGACTGACTGGGACCTGGGAGTGGCAAGCTGGTCTGTCAATCGGAAGGGCAAAATCACGGTAAGCCCTGCCCATGGCTACTGGTTCCTCAGCCTGCGGGATCGGACTGACTACGCCTTCCGAACAGAGCCTTCCACCAGCCTGACAGTGAATCTCAGACCATCCCGGATTGGAATCTATGTGGACTATGACAAGGGACTGGTGTCCTTCTACAACGTGGAGGCCAGGGTGCTCATCCATACATTCACAGATACTTTTTCTGGGACCATCTATCCATTCTTTAGCCCTTGTACTAATAAATCAGGAAGGAATGAGGCTCCTCTAATCATCTGCCCTGTTGCAATGACATAATGACATGAGCTAGCAGTTTAAGAAAATCTTCACTAATAACTTCTGCATGCTTCTGTGTATGTCCATCCCTTCATTACAGTAGAGTAGGTAAAAGGCAGAGCATTTGTTGTCAAGGGTGTCAGTGACTGTGACTCTCTTATGGGCTAAAGTCAATGCATGCTCTGGATGAGCTGGTTTAAAGCATACAGTTTTAGATATATTTCTTGTGTTGAGTGTCACTATACCAAATCTGTCACATCGCAAGTGTTGTGCCCTGATTGATTGTAGACTGACTGTAGCTCCATCCACTTCCAGCTGCAGGTCAATCCAGAATTTACTAAGACTTGCATAACCAGCTGTGTTTGTGATAGAGAAAGGTCTGGCGGTAGTGCTGATCAAATATGAATCAAGATTCTGTTTCTGCATTATCTGCATTATCTGCATTATCTATGTTTAATTATCTATTATCTATTATCTATGTCTAATTTCTTTAATATGTGTCATTTTTAACTTGATCATACTATAAAAACAATTTAATCACCAATTGTCTGTTTTATTATTTTTTTGCTGTAGTTCAGCGGATGGAGCAGGTCGACTAGTGATCGGAAGGTCGCTGGTTAAAATCCTGGCTCCGGGCAGGGCTGAGCTGCATGTCAAAGTGTCCTTGAGCGAGATGCTGAACCCCACATTGCTCATCAGTGAGGGCCCTGCAATGAGCTGGCGACTTGTCTAGGGAGTAGAAATCTACTTATGAGCTGTGAGGGTGACATTAAAAGACCCTGATATGTCTTCCAGCTCACTGTCAAATTCAAAATTTTGTCATTATTTGAAGTCCAATATTCCTAAATGTTTCCTTCTAGCTGCTGTTTGTTCATCAATACTTGAGAAAAAAATCTGGAGAAGCACCTGAATGAGCATCTAGCACCTTAACCGTCTGAGTTGCACCCTGACTGTTACTGAATAAAGTATATATATCAAACAGGAACTTAAGCAGACTCTCAATTCAAAAGGAGCACTAAAGCTGACTCAATACAGCAATTCAAAATGAATAGTAGAAGTATAAGGCTGTAAACCGTGACATAGAATTTGTCTTCAAAATAAGAGCTTTACATTGCACCCCATTTAGAACTGGGTTCTTAGCGGGGGGCTTTTAATTTGAAAGTAGCGACCCTCCTTAGCTTGCCAACACAACAACAAGCTAACACAACCAAACCTTTTTAGATAGCAGAATCTCAGAATTAATTGCGTTAATTTTTATAACGCGTTAATTTGCAGTGTAATTAATTAATCTAATTCATGCGTTAAACTGACAGCCCTACAAAATATACTACTGTATAAAGACATGATGAAGTCAAAATGTGTTTGATGCTCTTTAATGTACTGTAAGGTACAATATTGAGGAAATGTGTTTGTCACCTCAATAAATTTAAGGTAATTTCTATTTAATTTGTGTACATTGTAGTCATTTACATTACAAACACACTGTTTGGTAATATAATAAGAGTAGAAGGTAAAAAA